>JBBIGA010000001.1:48592097-48605162 GCA_037576975.1 Alestes dentex | reverse complement strand
CTACATACTGTACAGTATGTAAATACTGCATATATACATATATATAAGTTGACAGTGACAACATGTAGGTTACCTGTTAATGAGGATGCCAACATTTTACAGTAATCCTGAGGCATCATTAGCGAGTAGATGTCCAGCTGTTACTCTTTTAAATCTTTATTTTCAAGCTGCATTTGCATTTTGACGTTAAGATTTCAGAAACATTTGCAGATTTATGGAGATTAGTTCACTCTGTATTATATTTACTCTCTCGTGAAGAAGACTGGTCATAACTCACCCGGAGATGGATCTGTTTTCCCACCCGAAGTAATTAAATATCACATTTTCACTCTGAAAAGTTAAATAAATCTTTTTTTTAATGTGTGCTGGGTCTTTGGAGATGGTGTGTGTGTGGTGGTGTGATGCAATAAACTCAGTGCAATGCGGAGATGGCTCCATACCAGAAAAAGAGAAAGGGGAAAAATAAAGCCCAAACTGGCACTGAGCCATTCCAAGGGAAACTCGGATTTCACAGAAGGACCTTTTCTCTCGTCTGTACGCGGTAAAACAGGCCCGAAACATATTTTGCAGTTTGCCTGTTTTGAAATCTGCTCTACTTCACCATAGGGTCTCTGAAGGTCTTTTATGCCCCACTTTTTAAATGCTCATTACAATCTACATTAATGTCTTCAAATATTAATTGGACCCATGAAGCCATACAAATCTGTACTCCTGAATGTTGTACTGACAGCTTGTCAGCCGCTTAAGCAGGGGATGGCCTGACATCTCGGCCACGAAAAGTTTTCATGCTAAAACAATGCCATTAATGCCAGTCAAGCTGACACTCATGAGCCTCATTAAATGATGTGTAATGTCCAACATGCTTCCGCGACGGCTCTGCCCATTAATGCAAAGCACTTCTGACCTGCCGAGCTTCTTAGTACAGTAATGCAATGTGATTATGAGTCCAGTCTTATAAATAATAAAAAAGGCTAGCAGCATCATTTATGTATTTACATGGTGATAATGTGTTGCTCCTTGTTTTGATATTAATTAAAAAGTAATGTGTTTTCGTGTTTTCTCTTCATTTGAGCGGCAGCCACATAAATCAGAGGCTGGTAAACAGTCCCCTCTGCGCACAAGAACCAGTTTGGGACTTAAATGACCTCTAATTCAAACACAACCAAGTGGGAGAAACTTTTACGCCTGTTGTATGAAAGACATCAGCCTTTCACAGCATTTCCAGTGATAGCTTAGCATTTTGCAAAGGCTTTTTGAAACCATTCACATTTCTCTGTTTGACGGAAGTACTGCGACTCATTGGAATTCTTCACATTTTTGAGAGGATTTTATTTAACACAGTGAGATCTTAAATGGAATTGCTACAAAAGGCCTTTTTGTTGGTTTTCTTGCTTGAAGCCTTCACTGAGGTCAGTAAAGACACTGATCCAGGCCCAGCAGTAGGATTTATTAGACAAAGGAGCAGAAGATTTTTTTTAATTGATATGTTTTGGATTGAAGCAAAAGGGTCAAAAGCTTGATCCAGTAAGGATTTCCCCCCCTGGAGTATTTATGTAGATCTAGCTGAGTGAGCTCTTCCATTGGTTAGGCCTTCAGGAGCTGGACTGAAGGCCTTACATGTTAGATTAGCTATTATAATTAGAAGGAACTGAACTGCAACGAGAGGAACCAATTTTGTGAAAAAATAAGATGCCACGCAAAGGCCTTCTGGAAGTCCTAGATACGTCATTAACACTATTGTTAGAATGGATAACAGCAGCGGCAGCTCAATGCCAATGATCTTCAACGAGTTACTATAAAACTGCACATACATTTGTGTTACATATAAATTTATATTACATTTTAAACAAATGGAATGTTTACAAGCTTCTAAAGTCTGTTAGAGTGTGCACCACTGCTGGATTAGAACGATAACAGTTTAAATTAGAACTATCACAGTGTTTTTTATACAATTATTTGCCATTTATGTTCAGAACTGAAGGCTTTGCTCTAATAATCCGTTTCTCATAAGTAGGCAGCATGATGAATGATTAAAAGTGACTAATGTTTGTTAACATTCTTATTATCAGAGACATCACAGCTTACTCATGTAACATCACACTGCAGAAAGGAGAAAGAACACTGTGCCAAGTGATAAACGCTCACAAAAGAATCAGAAATCTGATGTACTAAACTATGACCCACCCACACAAGCGCCTGCCCTACACACACACACTTTCATTACTGTTACAGTGGGTGGTGATGTAGGTCTGTTTTCTTGTTAAAATCTTTTAAGTTGAGGAAATTGAGTCAAAAAGGCTTTCCAAGTTTCGCAGAAAGTGAACCAAAATGATGATGTTAGCACGTTGTTACGTCTGGCCCATTACCACACAAGTTCAGTTTGAAGGGCAGCAACAGAACAAAATAGGAAGGCAAAGTTGAGGAGGCACAATGTTACAACAATATCACTATTTCATTTTTGCTGTATTGACCGTGCACATATTAAAGCGCCAAGCTTTTCTAGGCTTTCCAGTCATTACAGTCAATTGAACGAATCTTTTTAGCTAATACTGCACAAAACAGACAAGCGATGTGCTCACCAAAATAAGTGACTGAATTTACTCCAGTGTGTTCAATATGAATAAATGAATATAATATCTTACATCTTTCATGTTTCTTTTTTATTTACTTGTGGCAATAATTATGTTGATGTTCTAGTTTTTGTTTCATGCGGAAATGGCGGGCTCATGTTCAGCATATCACTTTTGTGTGAGGGCATACGTGTTAACTATATGATGCAATGATGCTGTGATCATCATTATCTTACGTTTCCATCAGCGACTCATCAAACGCTGCAAAGGAAGAAATCTCCCTTCAGATGAAATGCTTCAGATTCTTGTCTTGATTCGTTTCTTTGGCTGGTCTAAAACCACACACTGTAGTTATCGCATGCCGAACACACGTCACGCCGGGGCCACGTTCACCACAAAGCACCAGAGCAAGAGCAGGCAGTGTTTGTGTCTTTGTTTCTTTACTGTCTCACGAGGACACATGCGCTCGTTTTAAAATGACAAGGTCACCCCCCTACAAGAGTAACCGCATTCAGCGGCTTCTGTCCAATGGCATCTTTGTATCTTAGCACTCCTATGTGTTTTAATGAGCGATTACTTTGTCTGCACAGACGCAATTCATGCTAATCTATTTGACTAATATGTTTATACTGCGATTTGAATTGTGAGCCTTATTTATTTATTTATTTATTTATTTTCTTAGAGGGGAAAAAACGGCTCCTTATCGTGCAATACAAAGCACATTCGATGCATCCTTTGACATGCATGGGTAATAATCTGATCAACAGCGAATAGATGATTTACTTGTGCACGGCAATAATAAGAATATGTAAACCTCCATCTCTTCTATACCTTTTTTTCCATCCACTCGTCCGGCAGGTTCAGCCGACAATGTGATAAAACTCCATTAACTCCCAGTCCCTGATGACAAAGCACACATCAGAATATGCAGATAGATTTATCAGGCCAGCCATACGTGGCCATCCTCCTGGTCATGTAATGAAGGGAATATCCACGGCGAGTGGTCAGAGTGCCTGTGCCGCTTAATGACACTGGATATCTCTCCGACAGGCCCTGAAATATTTGCTCAGGAGACTCTCCCAGGGTTTCAATCTCCTGCAAATCCATTTATATGTTTGCGGCTGATTTATGGCCTTATTTTAACTGTCTCCTACATGCAAATGCAGGGGGCCGCTTAGAAATATACATAATGCGATTCTCAGGGTCATCCCTCCAGCCTGTCAGAACGCATTCCAGCCAGGGAGAGCGGAGGGACTGGGGGAATTGCTCTTTTTTTCCACAGAGAAGTCAGGAGGTGGCCAGATGCTGTCTGCTTCCCTGCCCTCCTCCGCATAGCTTCCGATTAGGCTAAATATCTCAAGAAGCACTAATGTAGCTCTCATTTCAGAATGAATTTTCTTCAAGACGAGGACAGCCAATCACAGTTTAGCCCAAAATTGCTCATTGGTTGACAAACATGACCATATTAGAGGTCACTATGTTGAAAACTGTGTAATTTCATGTAATTGCTTGAATGCAATTCCGGCCCTGCTATAAATCTCGCATGGCTCATGCTAGTCATGTGACTTGTAAGATGGATGGCTTGCCATGTGACTTGTATGTTTACATTTGGCTCTTGGATGCATATGGCCAAAGCTGACATGACCTGTCAAAAAATGAAATAAATAAATCACCATGTCAGCCATATCAGCAATTAGCATGGTGCAAAACAGTAATTCTGTTTGGCACAGCAGAAAGCAATGCTATGCTTTACTGCAGCCTGCAGGACTTTTTTTTGTCTAGAAAAAACTGATGCATTCACTCTATTTTTTTTTTTATGTTGGATAAATTTGTGCTAAGAAGAGAATAGCATCTTATTGCTATTCAGATGGAGTTTGCAAATACAGTTAAAACATGCCGGTCCTGTGCCTCTAGAGGTCATTAATGACAAATGGATTATAGCTTAAGAAAATAAAAGGTCCTGGCGCAAAAGAATAATGGTGATCATATATTTAGGCCAGTTGTGGCTGGACTTTATTAAATACATCTGTCATATTATGGACCCCCCTTTGTGCATACATGCATACATGAACATGTATTTTATTCATTCATACATTCTTGACAACAACCCAATATTTTATGAGGACGTCCTTTGAAGTGTGAGTTTCAATTACTGCTCCTTTAAAGCCATGATAGAAAAAAAGAAAAGACAAGAAAGCAAGATAAATAGGTCTTGAATTACTGTGTTTTGATTTTCCTTAACTAATAAATGGTTTGTGTATGTGAACAGATCTATCTTACATTTCTTCTGCCTCATATGAAGACAACAGACTTTGTTCTGGGTTACGATTTAGATATAATTTGCTTCAATGACTGTATCGCCTTTAGCGTGCAGTGTCTCTATCAGGTTCATCATCCGAGAATACGCCTCTGTGTTCAGTCCACTGAGACTGGGAATCAGTTCACCGCACCCAACTGGTGAATCTTTAAGTAAATTACTGTTTTTATCCCGTTTCTGTTCCTGGGAGAAATTAAGTATTCCATTCGCTGCATAAATTTTCAGGTTCCACTCGTGTGACACTGGGGTGTGTTGAATTTTTTATGACAAAAACGGTCTAATAATTGTTGAACAGATGTAAGTGTTGGAGAGTGGGCTCCAGCAGATCTCATAAAAGTGAATAAGCGCTGTTTACCCTGACTTTGCCTTAAATGACACGCAGCGAAAAGAAATGGAACAGCTGATATGATGCCAGGGCCAGTATTTAAACGTACTCCAGTTGTTTTTCATTAAATATTTCTTGCACACCTCACTATAAATGTATTTATTTCCCTTTCTCTGACAACATGACGGAATTGATCTTTAATCATGTTTCTCACAAAGTTGCTTAATGAAAGTGTCAGAAACTGGTTTAGCCATGGGTCTGGTTTGTTAACACTGGGATTAGGCTGTGCTGCCAGAATTGAGACTCCAGCTCTATAATTTAATCTGGCCTCTCAGCCCCTGCCTTGTTGCATAATTTAGAGCTGACCCGTGCCTGAGCCAGTGGGGCTGAAGTTTTGACCTCCTGATTTGCTTTAATCTCAGATTCAAAAATACATGAGCTAGATGTCAGGCGAACTTTATACGTTCCTCATGTTTATGTAATGGGAAGAAGCTCTAAACTAGTTCACTCCTGAGCCTGACATGCTGTGGGAGTCTGAAGAAGCCTCTCTGGAGAGGATGCTAAGGATCTGCAAAAACATTACCAAAGGTCAGGAATATCACTCTGAATTTCTCCTACTGGTCTGCAGTGGTCTGTATTCCTGTTAGGTCAGATGTTTTACCTAACATCTAACCTGTAATCATGTGGATTAAAATGTGGAATGAGTAATATTTTACTATATAACAAGACAAAAATGGAAATATGGATAGAATATAATGATGTAAAACGTTTTTTTTTTAGGTTAAACAGTAAAGTTGAAAAATACACACTTCAAGCTGCTGAAAACATCTTGTACATCTTGTACAGCACATCATTTCCCTGGTTCATGTTTCAGCGCTCTCACTAAAGCAAGTTACATGTACTGTAGAAAAATATTGGAATAGGTTATGTACCATCTCTCTCATCAACATATACAATATAATCTACTCAAATGAATGAAGTAGCCAGGTCTGATAGTAGTCAGCAATCAAAGGCTTAAAGGTTGTCATTAAGCCCTGATCAATATCAGATTAAGTGAAAAATGATGGATCAGAGGTCAAGAACAGTATTATTGTTGAAGCCTACAGAATTCACAACCTCTCCATTACTCCATTAATCCTCTCCGCTGAGTGATTACAGGGCCATTTATTTCCTTCTCCAGCAAGACTCCTCTTTGTACATGGTGAAGCTATTTAATAAACCTCTATTAATTCTCACGTGGCAGTAAGATATGACTTTGGTGGTTGTTAATTACATACAGTATGTTCTGAGAAATATACTGGCTACAAAAGAAGTGGAGCTACCATTCAGTGAAACCAAAGTATGCAAATATTATATGAAAGCTACTGAAGCACTGACCTTGTATTGTACTTTTACACGCTGACCACTTTATTAAGGGCCACAGACCTCAAAGTAGGTCCGCTATATAGTTGCACAATTACAGTAAGCCTTATGTTTTTCACATTTTCTCAGCTCCTTATTCATCTTTTCCAGTTTAACTTTCTTTTTCATTTTAGTTTCCAATGCAGTGAAGATTCTTCTATGAAAGGTGTGGACCACATCCAATGAAGAGGAATGAAGGCTCATGTATTTGTGCCCAATACGTAAATACACCATTCCACCAGGCAGACACACAACTGGCTGATGCATTGCTCAGCAGCGCTGAGGCTAGGGGTCCTGCTCCTCACCCTTTGAGAGTTGAGCTAATTTGCGTTCTTGAGTACTTTTCTTCTAGCTCCGTAAATTAGCTGAGACGCGAACTCTGAACTCTGCATGATAGCTGGTGTTTTCAACGGTGTGTCTATTTAAAGTGCCAATCTAGAGACTATGGCAAAGATAAAAGTGCTGAGCAACAAACACAATATGCTGTCTTTCACTCCCACTGGGATCCCCAAGTATTGAACAAAGGAAATTTACGACTTGTTGTATGAAGCACTGCCGTCTTTCTCACTGTATACCAGCGAGGTGGAGCTACAGTGTTTTTGAATAAAAAGTCCAGCGAGTGTATTCAATAAGTATAATGAAATGTAAACTATGAATACCATGATGGTTGATCATTATATGACTATATGTGAAAAATGGTTATAAGAGTCATGAAGCAATGTGTCACACATAGACCCTTAAGGCCAGTTTCCCTGGCCTAGATTAACTCTAAAAATGTTCAAAAGTGATTCTAGTACCCAATGTTTCATTTGTGTCTGGGACTTAGGGTCTATGGCACTTAGACTATAATGGGTCAAGATGATTTTTGCTTAAAGTGGAATGTTAAAATTGACTCCAGTGTTTAACGCTGATGTAAAAAAAGCTACAGGTAATTTCATTTTTCATCATGCAAGCATTTCAATGTTAGATTTTAAACACTGATTTTGAAGAAATAAATGACAGAATGCCTAAAAATGTTGAGAGAGCAAACCGATGAGGAGAGCTTGGGGTGGGGGGGGACTTCTAATTCATACTGATTAAAGCTTGGATCAGGGAACAGGAAGCTAATTCAAGGTCAACATTGTCAATGCTGAGGGACTGGAGCCAAACGTTACCTTCTGTCAGAGCTTTGAGACTGCAGGTTAACTCTTGTGGTAAGACTGTGCTATTCCTTGAAAGAACGCAGCAGAACTGAACCAGGTTTTCTGATTATACGGTGACCCTAAATATTTGGACATTTATGTCTTATACTCAAACATTCACTGACAGCATTGTTAGTCCCAGGCTTTGATGTTTCCATCTATGTGCTTTACATGAACCTAAGGGTAGCTTGGCTGGAATTCCTCTCCAGGCTTTCTTCACACACAAGTCTTGGGGCTGGACAAGGATCAAGCCTAGTCCTGGACTAAGCAGCGTTCTGATATTAGGTCAGAAATCTACTTAAACATTGTACCCATAAACTTTACCAATGGTTAAAATATTCACATACTTTTAGGGGCCACTGTACTGTGGCTGCTGAGCTCTTTCATTTATGGCTCAAAGCAGACTTGCTATTCATCGCGTTTATTCATGATCTTATCTCAGTTAAAATCTATCGTGAGCTGATGTGCAAGAGTGTTATTAAATGCTGCCCTTGGATTCCTTTCTTTCTTGACAGAAAACGTGTGTGTGCATGTGTGTGTGTGTGTGAGACTTTTACAAGTGCTATGTATTTGCCCTCCCCGTGAGGGCTCATGTTGGGGCCGTAAGATAAGTTAAAGCTATAAAATGCATGATCTGGTGTGACTGCAGTTTCTTTAATTTCTCTGTTTAATTCGCATAGCCATTCTCTATACTCCTTGCTTCTGAAGAGTACCCCCTAGGACGAAAGACAATAGGGCGGCTGAGTGGCACCAATTGCCTAGGGGCAGGACTTGCTCCATTAGGATACCCAAAAGGTATTGAGCGGAATAAAGCCTGGGTCTACAGTTGATTGGCAAACAAAGTAGGCACAGGCACTTAAGAATTCAATTGCATTTTACCCATCACCATTTCTGTTCAACCTAAATTATGCTCCTGGACTAACAGCTTCTATTAACTCTACCGGTGCCTATTCAGGTGCTAATTGAGATGAAACTGGGGGTTTGTCAAGGCAATTATAACAAATAGCTTGAAATGGCTAGAGATGGCCCTTCAAAAGAGCTAAAACTGCAGCATGGTATTAATCTTTTATAGTCATGACATGAGTAATAAAGGGCAAAATTATTACTGTATCATGTCTGCAAAGATGATATGATATCATTATGTACCTGGATCTATCTCGAAAATACCTTTGTAAAATCTCATTTTTCAGAGGCTGAACTGAAAGGCATTGCATGTCATCACGTTAACCGGGAGTTAAAAGTTATGTAGCTGAATGAGCTTCAAACTGCATGGTGTTGCCTTTTGTTTTTGGAGGGTCAGATCATGTGGATTCCTTCAGTGCCCACTTCAGGTATGATTACATAATAAGTCAAAATCTGAATGGTAGTTAAATAAGGTGCAGTGTGAGAAATTTCAGGAAGAAAATGCCCATTGAATCAAAAATTGATGTAACTTTAGTAACATAACAAAAGCAAAAAAAAAAAAAGAAATAAAAACATGCCTAAGAATTGTTAAGGTCAGTCTAGTCAGTGGTATATGGTACTATATACCACTTGTCTATGCTTTTTTTTTTTAATACTTTTAGATTTTATAGTTTGATAATAGTAAAATACTGCTAAATTTCAATTTAAATCCAAAGTTTTCTCTGGATAATGTTTTGCACTTACATGTAGCTAATTTTCTTGAATTTATTAAAATGATGTTTTAGACTCAATCTTAGACAATTATCTCTGTGTATTCATAACCATTACATGTTCATGTCTTCAGACACCTGTTTCCTAAATCCACTATGAACAGTTCTGAAGTTTCTCTAGAACAGAGTACATCACCTCAAACCACTGTTGATGACTCTGTTTACATGGTAATTACATAATGCAGAAGTTTTGAAATGTTAATTTTGTACTGAGGTTATTATTTTAAAAGATTTTTACTTTAATCATTCTTTCAGTTCTTTTTTTTTTTTTTTTTGGTAACTTTTTCAAATACATTTTTACTCCTTAAATTTTCATGTAGACCTTCAAAGTCCAGGAGATATTTCTTTTTATCCCTCTAGGCCAATCAGTCAGGTTTTGTGTGCATCTGCATAAAGTGTTTTATTAAATACAGTTAAATCAAATTCTTGTCAGTGCAAGACAAACCTGCCAACACATGCTAATTTGTATTTGAGCGAGGACTAGACTGGCAATTTGTTGCCACACCACACAACATCGCATCTCACAGCTCTAAGCAAAGAAAACTTTTTATTTATTTATTAAAATGGTTTTTTTTTTGTACACACTCAAGTATAAATGTCAATACGGTTTTACTTTCACTCAAATATACTTTTGACTCCACATATCTAATTTTATTGGGGCTGTAAGTATCTTACACTTTGTTTTAAGTACACTTCCTCTATGCATCTTCCAGCCCTCAATGCAGGCACAGAGTTTAGTACTTTAAGTTTTAGAGTACTATACCATAGATAGACACTAAAGATTTTCTGTGAAGGAAAAATTGGGATAATCACTCAGGTGCAGCAGCCTGTCTGTTTATTCATATTGTTAGGGGTGTATGTGTGTGTGTGTGTGTGTGGGGAGAGAGAGAGAGAGAGAGAGAGAGAGAGAGAGAGAGAGGGAGAGAGAGAGAGAAAGAGAGAGGGAGAGAGAGAGAGAGAGAGAGAGAGAATAGGACAGGGCAGGGGATGATACCAGAGGGATAGAGCAAAGCCCCTCACAATACATTAAGAGGCGAGTCAACTTAGCGACGATTCATTTTTCTCCCTCCCGGATACAGTTCTTCCTCCAAAAACGTAGAAATAATACACCCACCTGGACCTCATTCACCACCCAATGGCATTTATTAGTAAGTCTTCTCCCACATTTGCATCAGAATTACCTCTCCAGGTACTGGTGTTAAACTCTCAAGCCAGTGATTCCATGGATCACTTAAGCTTCAAGCTTATCTGTGTTATTATAATTTATAAAGGATTTAGGAAATCATATTTTGGAGAGTGTTGATCCATAGACCATTCTTGAGGTGTTATTTCTCCCGCACACCCTCTTGTTTACCTACTTGCTGGCGTGGCATTGAGGAATTTTGAACTTATCTCTCGGCAAATCCGCTTTTGCCCCAAAGCAAACAGAAACAATCTGGTATTTCCATAAATTCTGGAAACACAGACCAAACTGAGGGCATTTCGTCTGAACCAAGTCAAAAAGTTTTATGTGTGTGTGTGGCTCATGAGCATATATTTATAAAGTTCTTTGCATCAGAACCAAATATCAGATATTTTGTGCTTTTCCACAGCGTTGCATACATAGAGTACAGTACAGACAGATTCAAGAAGAAAACTCCACTCAGTATTTTCATTAAAGTGTACCAATATTTGAAGAATACTTTCATAGGGGCATTATAGCACACACATCAGCACTGAATAACATATTTTAGCAATGCTTTACACTTTTTTGCTCATATTTTGCTTCAAAAGAGCCAGGCTTACTTGTATTTTTTAGTGTAGTCTAGTTTTCCTGGTTCCATGAAGAACTTTCCAAGCTTCTCATTTTCAGTCCAGTCCCTGAATCTCGCCAGTGCCAGAGGATTGTTTTTTGTTTATTAAGCCACACAGTGACCTACGCACAAATCCCATAAAAAGCCATCCAACTTAAGGCCTGAATCAGAAGCAGGTGCAGATGATTCCAGATGATCAGGCAGTGATCAGTATACTGGTGGTGCTGAATGCTGAGTGGTTGGAACTCCTTTATCCATGCCAAAGATAAGACAATCTGACAGGCAGAAATAATTTGTGAAGCAGTATTGCTAAATAATGAAAGTGATATGGTAGAGATCTACTTAATGACACCTTGTGCTTTCTCAGAGGTATGCCCTCAGACTAACACTATATGGACAAAAGTACTGGGTCATCTGACCATTACACCAACAGGGACTTTTAATGACATTGCATGCAAATACATTTACTTTAATCTGGACTTGGTCCTCCTCTGCAGCCATAACAGCTTCCACTCTTCTTGGAAGGCTTTCCACAAGATTTTGGAGTTTGTGTGTGTGTTTGTGTCAATTCATTCTCAATTCATTTATGAGGTCAGGCGCTGATGTTGGACGAGAAGGTCTGGCTCGCATCTCTGTTCCAGTTCATACCAAAGGTGTTGGATGAGATTGAGGTCAGGGCTATGTGCGGGTCAGTCACATTCTTCCAAACTCATCCAACCATGTCTTTATGGAGCTTGCTTTGTGCACTGGGGCCCAGTCATGCTGGAATAGAAAAGGTTCTTCCCCAAACTGTGTCCACAAAGTTGGAAGCATGACATTGTCCAAAATGGCTTGGTATGATGAAACATTAAGACTGACCTTCACTGGAAGGAAGGAACCACCTGAATTCAGTAACTAAGTGGTGTGTCTCAATATATTTGTCCATATAGTGTATATACATATGTATTCCTACCCATTTACCTGTATAACTGTGGTCTAAATATGTATTAATGGATAAAATTTCACTCACAAATGCATGAACGAGGATACACTAATAAGACACTTGCATTCAATAAAAATGACTTCTCTCATGAAAGGACAGAAGTAACAGTCTGGAAATTAAGCTGAAGAAAACAAAGGTCTATGCAAAGCAGAGCTAATAAACAAAAGTTTTTTAGCGTTGCTTATTTTCGCTCCTCAGAGAAGGTGAAATCCTAATGTGCTGTATGTTATGCCACCATAGAGTAGTGTAGTACATATTGTTGTATTATTATGAACACTCCCAACAGTATGAGTGGATTTATATATGCAAGCAATGGCCATAATTCCTTGGGAGGACCGCGTGCAGTGCATTTCTTTTCCATGAGGAGTATTTCCCCCCATTCCTCCAGCCTAATTTACAGTCTCAATGGGCTCTACCTTTCAGAAGGTAGAGTGCCTTTCTCCAGTCCACTGTGATGCATATTTCTTTCTTTTGTTGCAGTGTTAGTGTCAATTCGCCCTCAAAAAGGATTGCCAATTTGTCTTTTTTGGCATGGGCAATTTAAATGCACCGGCTTTTATGCAAAACATACTAAAACCAAGCATTTTCCCCTAAATTGGACATTTTTATGGTTATAATTTTGCCATTCTGATGGCGCGAAATGCTACCCCAAAAGGATTGTGCCTCTTATCTTTTGTGCTTGTGCTTGATGCCTGGATGACAAGTTTCTTTAATATGCATGGAGAATGGTAATTTTGGGTGACTTTTGCCGTCACTCATCACGTGGCAGATTCCACTGGAATTGCCCACTTCTGATATTTGGCACTAATAAAAATGTCATTGC
>JBBIGA010000001.1:48559158-48584158 GCA_037576975.1 Alestes dentex | reverse complement strand
AACACGAACATACAGTACCTGCACCATTACTCAGTAAACTAGTGGTATTTTTAATGGTTTGACAGTTTTGAATGTATGTTCTTTGTTGGTTCTTAGTCTTAGTAACTACACCCTTGAACAAGATAAAAAAAAATGAATATTCATAGGTCCTGAATCTAACCTGAACATCTAATCCTAAATCTAATGCTCACCGTAACTAGATGCCTGGGCTGTTGGAAATAATTTGATTGTCTGTAGAATACCTTAAAAGAGTAATTTCAATGAAGTGTTCAGTGCAATTAAAGAACCATAATAGTTTCCTGAAGAATCAAAAGGTGTATGAGAGTGTGAAGAATCTCAAAAGGTTCTTTATGAGTCTAATTGTTCTTTATGAGTGTAATTGTTGTTTAAAGAACCCTTATGTTATTTGAGACACCCTCCCCCAAAAGTTTGACAATATTTTTTGGTACCCATCTTTTCTCAACCACCATCCAAACACACCTCCCGCCCCTCTCTTCACTGGAGCACGTGCATTTCTGCAATCTTGAACAAAGCTGTGGATTTTTAATGATTTTTTCATCATTTTTATTTTAATAGTTTAGGATGTTTACTCCTCTTTGAAGTCCACAAGTCTTTCTGGCTGAGGGTCCATTTAAAAGTGTAAGCAATTTTTACTGTTCTAAAATGGAACTGAATGAATGAAAATACCAAGGGAAATGTGCCCAAAAGTGTGAGAAGCAGCACATTTAGATTTGTATTTTTTTTTCCTTGTTTGTTTCTTTGTTTTTCAAAAACTATGCTAATGGGGTTTCCCTCTCACTGTTGTAATATTCAAACTGTCATTCACTGTCAGCAGCTCAGTGTATCACAAGTCAGTGCGATGAAGTCTATGATCATTTTAGTGGTACCTCAATTGCTCCATGAAGACTCACTGCAGAAAAAAAAAATAAACACATTGTACTTCTGTGCAAAAAGAACCCGTGCTCCTGCAAGTCCCAGCAAACGCAGCGACTGATGAGCTGCCCATGTAGCGTTAACCTGGGTTAACAGCTTCCAATGAGCTATTAAATTGTTCATACCAAGACAAATTTTGAGTGCCATTCAAGTGGGTCTTTAGAAGTGACTTCTCGTCTTTAATATGTTCTCGAGATATGTGAGAACATTACTAATTATAGCCTTTAGTAATGTAGCATGGCAGTCCTCCCCAGCTCGCTTTCACTCGTACTCCATTACACACTCTACCAGAGTAGTTATGTACATTTAGTATAATAAAGCTTCAGTGGTTATCCAAGGCCTGATTTCACCTGTCCTCAGCTATATTTCCTCTGTTTCCTAGATATACTCCCGTCTGCACATTTGCCATCTCATGCAGTGTCTTGCTGGTAGAACAAAACCAGAGTTTAGCTTTGCTCACTCAAACAACTCATGAATTATTAAAAAGGGAATGGACTCGTGAAATACACACTCAATTATTTAATCATTTATTTGCTCATATCCAGATAAAGTCACATAACAAGTACAAAGAAAGCAATGGAGTGTTTAAAAACTCCTAAACAGCTTTTCTAATGTTTCTATATGTGGCTGTATAGTGTCACAGTCAGGTCATAAGCTTTTAACTCTTTTTATGTATGTATGTATATATGTACATATGTATGAATGTTTGTGTGTGTCTGTATGAACGTATGTATGTATGAATTTATTTATGTATAAATCTATGTAGGTATGTCTGTCTGTATGTCTGTATGTATGTAAATGTGTCTGTATGTATGTATGAATGTATGAATGTATGCATGTATGCATCTCCACCCACTATTTGTCTGTAACTTTGAGTAGCTCTTTTGAATTTGAAGAGACAACCTACAAAAAGCAAAGAGTCTAATTACCTGAAACACACCAGCAGCCTCAGTGTACAGCATACAATCCATCAAAGCAAGAATATAATATTTATAAATCTGAAACAACTAAATTAGCTAATACGTGATTACACGGTGTATGTTCATCACAAAAAAAAATTGAAACATGAAAAAAAGGCTAATGTTTTCCTGAAATCACCAAAAATCTTGGTGTATTTGTTTAATTGTATGAAAAAGCACTAGTGTTGAAAACAGCACTGTTCTATATCAAACAGATACACATACACATGAAGACCACTGCCCTCCAAAGCAATATGCTTAAGCTATACATGCCTGATGAAACAGTTGGTTGTAATTTTTCAGAACCACTTTGCAGCAGCTAATCTGCAATGGATATGCAGATATGCAATCATTAGGAGTGATAAATTATTAAAGACTTGCTAAACCAACTGCCAAATGTTAAGTCCAGTCAGATGCCAAATGTTATGTCTGACCAATGTATTTAATGACGTGAACTAGATAAAAATAGTTTTGATGTTTAAAGACTATCCACGTTATGTAACAATCCAATTAAATATTTGGACTAACCATCTGGCATATCGGGCATTTATCGGGCATTTTCCCGGTGGGCCGACGTGCTATTTGGGCCGACCGTTTAGTTATCTATTTATTTTTTTATTGGTGTGATCGGCCCATAAGACTCGTAGATCAGTGGCCCAATTGACACTGGGCTGGCCCAATCAACTTTTTAAATGCCACCACCACTTTCACTTCATTCCCTGTGCCTGTGTAATGCATTCGCCAAAGAAAGTCAGCACAGGAGTTTATTTGCGGACCACCGGCCCATGAAACACTCATCTGCAGCCCATTCTTTTCTTTACTGGCCCAATCACATCTTTAAACACATCTGTGATGTCCCGGTCAGCGGCCGCTAGAAGCCGCCACTGTGTGTCTTGTATGTGTTGGACTTTTGTTTTGAAACTGTTCACAGTGTCTTGTTTTCTATAAGTAGTCACAGCTGGCTTGCGTTAGGTTTAAGTGATTCTGTTCGCTCATTGGTTCTTGTCGTGAGCCTGTGTGTATGTAAAGGGTTTTTGTTCATGTCAGTTCACCAGCACGCACTCCTCACTTTACCTACCTGTACGTGTTAGCTGTTTCTTGTGTTTGGCCCTCGAGCCTTTTTGTTTGGGTTTTGTATTTGTTGATAAAAAAATCTGGTAAAACTAACCTGCATCTGTGCTTCGCTACCCGAGCACGATGTGACAACCTCCCCCTTCTGTCTCTGTGCTAGTGTGTTTTGCGGACGTGCTGGTTTGTCTTGTTAAAACTGGCTAAAACAATAGACATTTTAAGTTAGTTCTTTTATGTCTTTCATGCTGAACTAAATTGTCTTATTGAAAGTGAGGACGTTATTTTTTTAACCACCATTCATCAACATTTACAGTGAGACGGCAGTTAATTATTTATTATTGGTTGTGGGGTGAGTAGAAGGCAACTTTTGGGGCCTGGTGTTAGAGGCAGCTTTTCTGTAGGTATTTGTCAACAATATGCAGACATGAAAGACATCCACACATCCAGAATGCCCTCTCTATTTTTCCCCGAATATTCGTTAAAAGATTCAGCTGCATCATTTTTGGGTATGATGCAACTGGGTAAGTTCACAAGTTATTGAATACTACTTTGTTGAATGCTACTTTTGTTGAATACTACTTTGTTGGTATACACATTCACTGGAGCGCAAAGATGGGTGGTGTGCGTAATTGTGTGCGGTGGGCCGTTCTACCCCCAAAATGCCAGGGACGGTTTTTTGTCCCAGTCCACCCATTCTCCTTATTAATGCTGATTCTCTTTTTATTATTTTTTTTTTCCTGGAACTATACATCCAAGCCTAGAACCATTTAGGAAACATATACAATCACATGTCCACGCAAAGAATGACTGAGGAACCTTTAAGAAAACGCAAAGTGAGTCTATAATTCAGACTGGAAAATACTTTTCATTGCAATAAATAAATCTCTGTGCAAATAAATAATAATAAAAAAAACAATTTTTTAAAATTATTATTTATAAGGATATAAGAATATTTTTTAATGAAATATGCACCAGAAAGTCCAGGATGCTGAAAATATGCAAATAGACACAGACTGTTGAAATGGTTTAAAGATGAAAAGAGTAGCAAGCTAAAGGTCATCACACCAGATATCAGGTTCAAATTTAGTCTGTTACAGAAACACTCATCTTTCCAACCACAAATGTCATCACTCTGTACCTGTTTCAGCACAAATGAATTAGAAAGACCTCCGCTTTTTCACTTTCTGTCTCTCGGGTTTTAAATAGAGAGGCATTGCTTGGTTTCAACCGCATCTACTGTGCTTTTGAGGTAGAACCAAGTTAGTGTGTGTGTTTTTTTTTTTCTTTTCCTCTTTTTAAAAACTTTTTTAAGCTGTTGTCTCTTCCTATTTTTACTTTCTTCTGCTGTAATTTCAGTGACTGGCACCTGCTGTAGATATTCACTCCACAAGGAAAAAAAAAAAAAGAGACTACACTTCATAAGATGGGAAAGCTTCCCATAAAAACCATAATAGGCATACTTGCATCGTTCAGAATTGTCAATCTTTTTTCCCCTCTTCATTTTACTTCAGAGCTAGTGGCTTTGATTAAGGCCATTACGATCTGTTTTGAAGAGTCGCCTTTTGTTTAACAGATCAGTCATTTTCTGTCAGCGTCCCGCATGTTAAAACAAGTATGCCATCTAGTTCTGCCCCATTTCCTTTTTGCCTTTGTGTCGACGAGGGACCATAAACAGTAGAGAGACCACAGCACATGTATAATAGCCCATGGCATTACAAAAGGGACTTGAGTGTTATCTTGACAGCGGAGGAAGGCTCCTTTTGTCTGAGGAGTGCATTGTTGTCGAGTGTATGTTGGGTGCAACCAGAAGCACTATAGTGCAGCTTTTGCCTCTGCTGCTGTTGATGGTGGTGTCTTCTGCAGCACAGGAACATGCTAGCCTCTGCTACATCAGGCTGTAATCCTCATCTGGATCTTTTCTTTAAAATTCCTTCCAACTATAATATTAGTTTCATCCTTTTTATACTGTAGCTGACAACTTTAAAAGTTAAAGTTATAAAGTTACTGGTGCTGTTTCTAGCCAGTCATCACAACAAATAGACCAATAGCAAGTTTTTTTTTTTAAGTTCGGCACTATAGCATTACCATTTGGGAGCTATAAGGTTTTCTGATGACGGCAATTTTTAATCACACTAATATTAAACTACATTATGAAACCCACTTATGACGGCTCTGTGGTTTTGTGTACCAAAACAGTATTTATCCAAACCCTCTAAAGCAGGCTGTTTTTGAGTGATATATACCAATCAGCCATTAAAACCACCTTCCAAATATTATTTAGATCCCTCTTGAGCTGATAAAACAGCTCCTGTATGAGCTCATACAAACTGCACAAGAAGGTGTCCTGTGGTATCTAGCCAGTAAGTCCCATAAATTGTGAGGTGGGGCCTCCATTGATCAGAATTGGAGGCCTCCTGAAGATCTCCCAAGAACTCCCATCAGAACATACAAGAGCATCACACTGCCTCCACTAGCTTGCCTTCTTCCCCAGATAAGCAATGCGAACAATGCAACCTTCTTCCATTGTCCTGTTCTGATGCTCATGTGATCATTGTTGGCACTTTTGGTAATGGACGAAGGTCAACATGGGTGCACTGTGTGTTCTCACATCTTTCTGTAATAGCCAGCCAACTTTTTTTTTAGTAATTTATGCTACAGTAGTTCTTCTGTCGGATCAGCCTAGACAGGCTAGCATTTGTCCCCATGTGGATTAACAAGCTACAGAGGCCCATGACTCTGTTCATTGCTTGTCCTTCCTGGAACACTTTTGGTAGTTACTAACTTCTACATGCCAGGAACAGGCCAAATATTACCTACATTGACAGTAAAGGGTCATTGGGTTAACATGCAAAATAACCACAAACTGGTGTTTCTGTGTGATGTTTGGAGGCTAACAATTTTTTAAATGAGGCTAAAAGCAAAAATAAATACAAACAAAGACAAAGTGAGGAAGTCTTACTCACTAGCTTCTCAGTGCTGAAACAAATCAGCTGAATATTAAAGATGTGGTGCACAAAATGTTTATCAATCCATCAGAATTCATCTTTGAAAACTGCAGTAATTGTGACTGGCTTAGGTTGCAGTAAATATCAGGTGGTCTGTAATTTTGTCGGTTGGGTCTCCGAGATAAAGACGAGATTTTCCACAGTGGACGGTATTCTATAGAACCGCTGTTCTCCTTTTTAAAGCAAGTTAAAACAGGGCCAGCTGTGATCAGGCGTAAAAACTCCAGGCTGTAATCAGCCTTACCAGGAAATCACAACACTATTAATTTTACATTTTAAATCCAGCAGCAGAGAGTGGGTCCGCACTTATAAGTGGATGAAATGCCTGATTGAAATATTTGATGGCATTACGTTTCCATCTGACATTACTAGGCGCAAATGACCAGTAAGGAGATTTCAACATTACATGATCCAGTGACCTGAGCTCAGGGCAAAAAGAAGGCGATTGGTTAGCAACCGATGTGTCACAGGTTTAAATAAAGTCACAACATTCTCTCCTGGGAGAGGAGCCACATGTTCTGATATCAGATTGCAGATCAATCGATCAGGGCTCACTACTGAAGCTCTCTGTTGACTGAAGTTGCCACAGTTTAACTCCCAGTATGTTATCTATAAACGTACGAAACATTACAAATGAAATAATATAATAATGCAAGTGAGTTCTTAAGATTAAGGACACTTAAGTGTTATTAACATCAGTATAAAACCACATGGAACAATTTGGCCACAAAAGGTTCAATGCTCAGATTTGCATTAGACTCTCCATTCCCATATCTGATGTGTTTATGTTGACTAAACACATTCTCAGTGCCGTTTATCCCAAACCAGTTCCTCAGAGCTCCACTAGGGGTGCCCTTCTCCGTTCATCAGATCTCCACATAAATCTTCTCCTCAAACACATTTCTGCACTTTATCAGTCTTCTGGCAACATACTGATATGTAAATGATATATATGACTGTTCACCATTCTTATAATATTACATTATAATATTACATTAACTCTCTCTCACTCTGTCTCTCTCCCTCTGTCTCTCTCTCTCCCTCTGTCTCTCTCTCTCTCTCTGTCTCTCTCTGTCTATCTATTCTCTCTCTTAAACTGTCTCTTTCTTCTCATTCTGTCTTCTTTCCTTCTTTCTGAATGCTTTTGGGTAAGTAAGTAAACAAATAAATGTACTCTATGGGCTCACACAGTTTCTTGTTTGTGTGATTAATCCATTTAAGAATTACATGGCAGTGTGAGTAAAGTAGGTTTGTTAGAGAAAGAGCGGGAGAGAGAGAGAGAGACAGAGAGAGCGGGACAGAGAGAGAGAGAGAGAGAGAGAGAGAGAGAGAGATATTCACAGACTTACACTAACAAAAGAGGGCAGTATGATGACATTGACCAAGGGGACAAAGTTTTTGCACTGCGCTTCCTCGGGAGTCACTATCATTTTCCGATTTGGTTGTGTGTGTGTGTGTGTGTACATGTGGGTGCGGTGGGGGGGCAAAAGCAATAACTCTCATCAAAGCATTTTTGGGTTGCATAAAGGTCTGTATGTGGACCCACATTTCAGTTCTTTGTTCCTATAACATAGTGACATATTAATTTCATTGTAATCATCGAATAATCCAAAATAAAAAAAAATGCTAAAGTGAAGTAAAGTACCTTTTTGTATATCCTCGACCATCCTGTTAGTTCATATGCTCTGTCAAGCCAAGCATTCCAACATAAAAACAGACCTCTTTTAATTATTTAAAACAGACATGGGCAAATCACATGCACAAGTTCATCTGCCAAAAAAATATACAACATCTGTCCAGCTGTATGAACACTGTTTGGGCAGCTGAGTATCAGACGCATCTCTAGATTTTCAAAAGCCTTTATTGTTCTTTATTGATTGTAACGCTTCAGCATATTTCAACACCTAATGCAATTTTCCTCAGGAACAAACGCAACTGTAGCACAATAATGAATTTGTGTTAATTAATGTGATGGTTAATAATAATAATAATAATAATAATAATAATAATAATAATAATAATAATAATAATAATAATAATAATAACAAAACAACAACAACAACAACAATAATAATAATAATAATAACAGGTTTTCATATAACAGTGTGTACATACAAAATATGTAAATCTTTAAATGTATAAGATCTTCCCGAGATGGTGATGAACAGTCCCATGAGTGTAAAGCTGTTAAATGGAGCCTGTCACTTGCTCAGAAAGTCAGGCATTCTGCAGATTTCATTGGTTAACAACTCTGATAACAAATGCTGATATTCAGATTACATGATTGTATGAAAAAACGTTTTTCATTCATTCATGAAATATATGAACACTATCAGATTATAAAGTCTTTCCAGGTTTGTTGTTGTGTGGGTCATGGGTCATCTTTTGAGTGAAACTACATTGCAAAAGGTTTTAACCATTGAAGTGAAAGGCTCTTCTTTTGGTCTAGTGCTCAGCAGTGTAATTTCATAATTAAATACCCATGAAGTTATGTAGTAATTTTCATTTGAATTCAGTCCACATTTTGTATGCACAGGTTCGAGTCTGCACTATGAGCTATTAGTAAACATAATTCAAACAGAAGAACATCATGCTTCTGTTTCTTAGGGCTTAGCCTTAAAAATCGAATTATTTCCCGGATTATTTTTTGTACAAAAATTCCTGTTAATTTAAGACTACCACAATATGAGTTTCTATCACCTGTCAGAATTGTTTGTGCCTATTTTTTTTAAATCCATGGGTCATGCAGCATCATCCAGATTATCGTCAAAATGCTTAACAACTGGAGAGAGACAAACTCAACCTTCTTGAGTACTAGAAGAAACCATTATGACCTTATGCAAACCCAGGTCAAAGGCGGCATATGATCCAGCAGGGACTCAAACCAGAATAACAGCTTCAGGCTGCACCTCTGCAATGCTAAGCAGAGCTTTTAATGGGCATACAAATCGCAATGGGGATCCTTCACAATCCTTGTTGTGCTAATTTAGGAGGTCACTGGGTTTTTTTTTTTTTTTTCTCTCCATGGTAAAAGTCTTACTCCTTGAAGTAAGTTACCAGAACCCGTTAAAGTAATATGTTGGATGTCATCACACATGAAAGGATGTTAAAAAAGGAATGAATACCAGCTGAAATTTGTGCCATTTTAAATGGGTTCAGTACAGGGATACTCAGAGTCCCCCAAGGAGGCCTGAGGTAATACATCATATTGCTTTCACAATACATAGCTATTAACCAGTGGGCGAGGGGCAAATTAAGCAACGCTGTAGTCCACACACAATAACTCACTTCTAACCTGACATTAACAGGCCTTGCGTATCTCTGTGCTGTGCCTAATTGAATTCCCTGTATTCCCCGCTCTCTTAGCCTCAAAAAAGGAAGAGTGAATTTCTGATGATGCAAAGCTGAAACAATTTCTCCTGTTGTACGTTTCTGACTCAGCTTCAACTTCATATTTTGGAATGTCTACCTCTTAGTGAGGCTGCAGATATGGACAACTGACTCCGTTTTTCATGTCTGCAGCCATACAGGCCTCCTTAACAGGACTTGTTCATCAAAATAAAATGTTTAAATACATTTGAAAGACATTTTTTTTCTACTATTTCACCCTAGAAGAAATACAGACAGATGACTCCAGTACAGAAGTTTTGCATGGCAACATTTTTTGCTCATTCAAATGTGTGAAATATATAGGGAAATTTTCATTTGTAAATTTGACTTCATCAGAATCAACTGAAGCCCACATAGACTTTATAAGTTGTTAGTGTAGTATAATGGGTAGCACCTGCTGCAGACTGAAGCACACCATGCTACACTAACAGAAATCCTTGGGCAAGACACTTACCTAAGGCTGAATTTGCCTTCATCTATAATGATTTAACTGTAAATAGCTATGGGTGATATAAATGTGCATGCAAATATGCATTGCCTTTAAGTAGACCTCTGCCTTATGAGTTCCATTACTTGGGAATGATGCCTCATAACAGTGCTACAACAAATGTCTTGACTCGCAAATGCCAAATGAGTCATTTTTGTAAAAGTCACTTAATGTTAAATTAGTGTCATTGACTTCTTGTCACTACATGTGATCTTGCAGCTACTGGCATTAGCTGTTTAAAAATATTCTAGCTTTATAAATATGGTATTTGATGCTTATGCATGTATTACGCAGTCCCAATGTAGGGAATCTTCTTATAAACGTTCTTCACTCAATACTGTTCATCATTAACTGAGAGAACTGGTGGTTATCTAAAGAATGGAGATGTTTCAAAGCTAATCTCTAGCTATGGAAAAAAGGTTCAAATGAAACAGACTGCAACGAAGCCAGTCTTTGTCACTGGATATGTTGAGTGTCCTCTTCATATCTGCCAGGTATAGCGAGGGGTGCTTGCAAACATTGTCTTGTTGATAGGACACTAAATCTGCTGATGTGATTGAAATGATTCCCCACAAATTAACATATATATGCAAATGAGGCTTTAATTAATTGCGGAATGTATTTTGATTAAATACTCAAAACGTCATGATTCTAATCTTTACAAAACTTTTAATTAATTTTGCTAGTTAAACCTCATCAACACTTCCAATGGAGCTTAATTAGAATCTGGCCTCCCCCTATAATTTAAAACGGGAAATTCAAAAATTAGCCATTGTTATCACATTTGTAATGCTAACAGTAAGAAAGATGAAGTAGTGATAAATTAGCGGTGCCCTGATTTTCACATGCTAGTAAAATAATGGTGCTAATTGGCAGATATTCTAATATTGATTAAATTAGGCACACAACACTCAGTTCATTAAATCACTTTGATACCATAATTCAGATCGTTCTCTTTGTGCAGCTCAATGCCTCAGGATTAACAGTTCAATAAGACTGGAGCCTAAAAACTAATGGGTAAAATAAACATCCCAATTACACACTGATGATGTCTCGCAAAGAGACCCCCTGTTTTTTTCCCACTGACTCTTTCCCACTGCTGCAGAGGAGTTTATGAAAAGTTTTGCGTAATTGAGCGGCAGAAGCTTCCCACAGCCTTGTCCGTGTTTTTCTCGCGGAGTGTCAGTAGACTGGGAGAGGAAAGTGAGTGGTAAAATGAGCGCACCTGAATGCTCCAGCTGTCTCTGTCTCTACTCTTTCATCAGGCTCTAAGCAGCCAGCGCTAAGATTTTTAAAACCTGCGTTTCAAAGCCTGCAAACTTTCCTCCTCTTCAGTGGCAGTCCACTTAAGAATATACGGAGGCTTACGGGGGGATAATTCTCCGCGAGGTGTTTGAGGTGAGATAACCAATTACACATGATCACTTTTGACTCTTCTAATCTCCTGCCCGTACCGCAGGATTTCACTCATATGAACCTCTGAACCTCGTCCATCTCAAATCACACCTCTCTGCCTTTGTTATTCTAATATTATCTACTTGACTTCAGCGCTTCGCTCAAAGACCGAAATACCATCCCAATGGGCAAAAGTACCTTTTGTTCCAAGACAAATTCTGACCCTTGCCACAGACTATTAGAGCAGCCTTTCAGCCATACAGTAATGCAGGACAGAAAGGTAATCTTCACACCATTTCAACACAGGATCTTTTTTTTTTTCAAACAGATAAATCAATCAGTTTAACTTTTGACAGAATAAGAGCATTTGAAATGTCATAGTCTAGGCTATAGGAAAGAAATCAAGCCTTCATTTCAATGGTATGGATATTAAATAATTATTTATAGTTTGGTTCCAAACCTAGAAGATACATAATCACTGTTGTTGTGGACAGTAAATAAAAAGGTTGTGTTTGCATTGCAGATATTGTAATCCCTGGTTCTTTTCGAGCTCAGTCTCACAAGTTTTCATGAAGCCATCATGATATACAATCTATTCAAAAACGTGCTGCGATCAGGCTTTAGGGCTTTTTTTCATGCTAGGACAACGCTTCACTACCCTATGTATTTTATTGCGCACTGCGTAACACCACCAGTATCAGCGCTAACTGGTGACTGAGGGACAGTCGGAGAGAAATAATGAGTTGATTCCTTATCGTTTTTGTTTGCAAAGCAGTTGAAACAGGTTGAAATGCCATGAGATGGGGAAAGTCCCTAACCCTAACCCTAACACTACACCTAACCATAACCCTAATCCTAACGGAAAACCCTAATCCTAACCTTAACCCTAACCCTAGCCTTAACCCTAACCCTAACCCTAACACTACACCTAACCGTAACTCTAATCCTAACCTTAACCCTAACCCTAGCCTTAACCCTAATCCTAACCTTAACCCTAACTCTAGCCTTAACCCTGACCCTAACCCTAACCCTAACCCTAATAGTCACCAGTTAGCGTTGATACTTTTTTGAATTGAATTGATCGCAGCACATTTTTTAATTGATTTTATGTCGTGATGGCTTCACAAAAAGTCGTGAGATCGGGTTGTTCTTTTCACCTGGTAAAAAAAATTTCCAAGAAGTTTAATGAAGCATTTTACATCAAACAACTTTGAATGACATTGTTTGTATCTCAGCAGCTGACAAAAAACATCCCTGTAAGTGAATTTAACATTGAATTTGAGCTTTTTTACAGATTAACAAATTCTGGCAAAATTTGGCAAAACGCCCAACAGTTTTGAGGTTAAGGTTAGGATCTGCTATTAAGGTTAGGACCAAGATTAGGCTTGAAGATAGGGGCAGGTTTAGAGTTAGCACAATTATCATTTTTGTATAATGTAACTGTTAAAATGAAGTAAGTTAAGATGGGTCAAGTCTAAAGAAGCAAACATGTTCTGGCCCTTTTTTTCGAATGCATGGTGTTGTAAGGTCAAATCTTTATCATCAGTGTAGTACATAAAAATTCAGAAGATACATATTCACTGTTGTTTTGTTGGACAGTGCAATGGCTGGTTCTTATCACCTGATAAAGAAATCCTCCAAGAAATTTTACACATTTGTCTACAATAAAACACACCACATCACATTTGGATCACATTGGTTAAATCCCAACAACTGACTCATGCTGAAATTCCAAAAATATCCCTGAATTTAATGAACAGAATATTAAATTATTCTCTAATATTCCAAATTCCAAAAATAAATATATATAACTGTGCTTGGATACACATATATTTAATGCTTATATTATATATTGTTAATGTACTGATGACTTATTTCTTTTAACCAAATCATCAGTTTATAATATTAAAATGTAACAGTCAGGTACGTATAGGTATACATTTGAACCATTCATGATGATGTTAATGTTTTCTTAGCTCAACAAATCAGCCACTTCTTTTCTTGGATGAGGTTAAAAATATGATGGTCTCTTTCCTCAAAATGCAGTGAAATGAGTGGCCCATGCTGTTTCACTAAGCTTTCCAATAATAACTGACCTGGTTATGTCAAGATGGAACGTAGATTAGGCCCCTTTTCCTAGTTTGAAAGGATTAGATTGAAAGGATATTTTGTTAAGTTAAAGGTAAATGAAGTATCTACAGAGAACATATAGTGTACCCTCCCAATATGTGTAATGGTAGTTTGTGCTAAAGTTGTTGAATAAATATGTTTCTAATGAAGTGTTGCACGAACAGACTACTGGCCCTAGTCACCTCACACTCTTTTTAACTGCTGGCAATGAAATTCACGGTATTGCTTTGTTCAGTGTACCTTTTCATGACATAATGTTGACTATTGTTCTTATTTCCTTGCTATTTTCAACTGTTGTGGTTCGCCTTTTCATCTCCCTCTCCAGCTGTCTTTCCCTCCCACTCTTCACCATACACTGTGTATGGATACACTCTCTGTGCTTATTGACTTTGTAAGTATCAAGGCTTGAGCCAGCCCACGTCTAAGCATCTAACTGCTGCTCTTGCAGTGTCCCAGGATATCCCTCTCGGTCTTCTCACTTCCTACACTTGTGAGAAGTGGAAGAAAAAAAAAGAACAAAAGATGGAACCATATTTGTCTTTCAACCTCCAGCCTTGATATTGTTGTATCTGTCTTTCTCAGAATGTTTAGGCATCTGTCTCACTTCTCTGAAACTACCAGAGCCATTCAGATTTCATATTACACTACGTATAAATATGTGAATATTCCAAAATATATGTATTAAAATATGCTCTCGGACAGGTCTCCCACAGGCTAAATAGCAGTCGTAACCACTGTTACACAGCCGGGCCAGGAAAACAAATGAAAGTTTTAAATACTACTCATGAATCATCTGTTTAGTTGATCACACACAAGCCACGCCAACAATACATAATGTCCAATTCAAACCAGACTGCAGGCTGCGCTGGGAAAAAAATGAAATCCACCTCAACACTTTCCCATTGCATTCACTCTACACGCCCTCACTCGGCTCCAGACGTTTTATTTTATTTTTCTGTTTAAAATAGCAAAGATAAGAAAATGTATAAATCGGCACCTTTTCCATCTGAAAGTGAATGTTGTGCATCTTTAAAACTCATTCATTTGGCATAAAACTCTACTCTAAGGACCTTCGGAGCCCAAAATGTACCCAGACAGTAACTTTTTTTTTTCTGCCAGTGCTTCTTATAAGGTGTCAACATGGAATTAAACTGTCTACCCAACGATGCATGCAAAACTAAACAAGAAATAATGGCACATGCTAGCAATGCAACTCTGTTTACGAATGCTTGTAAGGTGCATAAGAACTCTGTTGACACTCAAAAAGTTTGACAACGAGTATGTGAGTCTTGAATTTCGGCAATGTTACAGATTAGTCAGTTACTAATGATATTAATTAAATGCCTACAAATGCAAGGGGCTTCGTTAAACAGTCTAGCATTCCCTGTTGGTCTGACACCACCAAGCTGTAGCCTTTTCTGTGCTCTGCATGCGCTGGCACGAAAACATCTTTTAGATGATTAAAACTTTTAACCAGTTGCTTTTGTTTAAAATTAATTTTAAACAGTAGTAAGCAAATTAAACACAGATGTTATTGAAATTTCTAGATGGAGCTATATCGGAGCTTAGCATGTTCCAGGGGTGGAACTTGTGCCCCCTTTGCAATGCTACTGAGAATGAACTGATAGAAATGCTATGAAATTACAATCATGTTACATTAACATATAGTAAAACAATGATTTTTTTCCCCACATTATGACATGTTAACCTTTTCGAGAACAAGGCTTTCACCCAGCAATGAAGATATACAAAGTGTATTTATCAATTATGTTAGAATTATGTAGGAAAATTGCCTGCCATTTTTGTCATAGATGCGGACTAATGATTTTATCATGCTTATGATTTTATAATATACATTTTTTATGTTGATTACATTTTACAGCTTTTTAGCTTCATTGCTAGACTATACTGGATCAGAAAAGCTCTTAGTTGCCCTGTTTCATGTGATTCTTTATTTCTGAACAGTTGTTTGCATGTTGAAGATGTACGTACCTCATGTCCAGGCCGTCAGACACTTGCACATCTTCAGGCTTCCCCTCATGTTTCCATTTCACAATTGGCGGTGCAGAGTTAGCACTATTCAGTGACACTTTGAAAAATCCGTCTCTCATTTGTGGTAAAGTGGATTCAGATGTTTGGCCCTGACTCAAAGAGACTCTCAGACTCGGGTGCAATTATTTTTTCAGAGAATATGAGGCACTGATCTTCTGCACTGTGGCATTTCTCAATAGAAGCTGTGGTCATTAGATCACAATTTGAGCCAAGGCTGACAAACTCAAATGCCCTGCAGTGCTGATTTTAGGGCCAACATATCAGACCTGAACATTTTTTTGGAGTAACCTCAATGAGCCTAAGTGCTTTAAGTGAACTGCCCTGTGGAAGGTCTCTGTGTTTGTTTCATTCACTGCTATTTCAGCTACAAAATTACTACATTAACAAATGTAAGTCAAATGAACCAATACTATTATGTCCCCCCATAAACACATGCACAAATTGTTTGGTTTGTAACTTTGATTAATTTGTAGATCTAAATATATTAGACATAATTCTGTTAGTTACAGATAATGGGCGAATGATGGTTGTGAACTCTGCACTGGAAAAATGATAAGGCCTTCATAAGCTTCTTCAGGCCAAATTTACAAATGAAGTATCTTCTCTCTCTAGCTTGATTGCTTATGTATGGGCTATTTTGGGTTGCGGTACGTAATGACTTTTTGACTCCATTTGAGTGTGTTGGGTGTAAAGAGGTATTTGAGGACTTGCATATGTAAGACAGCTTGTTTTACAAATAGTACTACTATGCTTACAGATGTGTTAAAAAGGTTTTTATTATTCTATCCTCAGACAGTCAGTGAGGTTGCGACCTGTTGTAAATTTAAATATGGGGTAAACACCAACCTGTTTCTGCAGATCGACTAACTTGTAGAGTCTAGTTCCAAACAGTAAGTCACACCTGCTCCAAATAACTTACTTCTTTAGAAGAGTTTGACTGGCTGGATAAGGTGCATTAGTGAGGGGGCATGCTAGATGCAGGTTGGAGAAAACAGATCCTCAGCAGAAAGAGTGACCACTTCTTTGTATTTGTATGTTTAAGAAGGATTTGCAGAAAATCTTATTTCCTGATGCTTTTAAGAAATGCTTTGGGATCTTTGTCAGGAAATCAGGTTATGACGGACCTGAATCAACAGTATGATAGTGAGCAGCATCCGTATCTTCACAGTCTCATCAAACTCTTATAATATTAATTTGCAAACAATTCTTGATACATCCAACAATGGAATTACTTTTCATGTCACATTAAGCTGAATGTAATGCAAAAAAAACATTTTGAAAGCCAACATGGTCTTCTTAATATCATGACTCTTGACTCCCCTTCTATTATTTCAACTCACTTATAATAAGAGGAGAAAAAAACAGAGGTTAATCTGTAGAGACCCTGTACTGAAGGATCCACTCGAATCTACTAGTGCACGTGGGCTCTTAGGGGATTTCCTGAATTAGGAAGTGACTTGCAGAGGTGTGAACAAGTCTCCTCCGAGGGCCTCTGTAAAACACACCTCATAGTTCATTTATGTGTACTTTACTGACAAGAGCTGTCAAAATACTGGATTCCTAAAGACTGCAGTGACACCCTGTAGACATTTGTTCTTTTTTCCTTCCCTTCGTACAGCCTTCCTAAAAATAACAAAATCTATGGACGCCATGACATTTTTCTCTCTGTCTACCTTCTCTGATAATTTTACTGCTTTTAATTTCCTTAAGAGCGAATGTGGCATTTCAGAGAGTTAAGGATAAGCCATATTTTGGCATGAAAGGCGTTGTTCGCTACATAAATCTGCGCTGTCACTGATGGCTAGTGTGTGTATTCGTCTTTCCCAGATTATAAGTATAACTGGCAAGAAAATAGGGAAAAGGAGGTAGAAAAACAAAAACAAACAAAATATTATTGTGCAACCGTCCTTTTGGCAATCTAGCTTGGGCTGTCTCGAGCAAGCAGCCGTCATTTATTGTCCCACTTAAGAGATTGCAACAGTGCTGAATTAGCAGGGAGAGTGTATTAAGAAAAAAATGAAGTGTGTGAAAAGTTTTGAGACAAGAAAGAGAGAGAGAGAGAGGGAGAGGGAGACAGAGACAGACGGAGGGCAACAGAGAGAGAGAGAGAGAGCCAGAGTGAGCGTGAAAGAGAGAGAGAGAGGGAGAGGGAGATAGACAGAGAGAGCATGTGAGAGAGAGACAGAAAAAGAGAGAGAGAGTGTGAGAGAGAGACTACAGACTGACTCCAGCACATTTTCACACACACTCATATTGAACACCCACAGCCTTCTGCTCAATCTATTTATAATTATGCTCCTAGCTCCAGCAATGGAAGAATCGTAACACCCTTGACTCCGCTGCAATAACTTTTTTTTTTTCTTTTCAGGATTTTGTAGCGATACACATTCCTCTTTCCCCTGCCGTTATTGGTCCCTTTCTGTTTTTTCCCTTCATATGCAAACTGCCCTGACCGCAGAAGTTATGAGCACACGTATGACCAAATAAGTCACAGAGACTTGAGAAATGACTGTGGTTTGTGGCTTGGAGGACGTCCGTGGGGTGAGGGATGGTGTGTGTGTGTGTGAGTGTGTGTTTGCGCACGCATGTGTGTGTGTGTGTGTGTGGAGAGGGGAGGGGTACTGGCTGTCCTACTCAAGGAGAGAGAGACTCATGCTTTTAATCAGAGAAAGATAATGAGTGCCATATGCCACCGCCAGGCTCATACCATTGACCTCTTTTTCGCCACATTGCACTAGAACCTTCGCTTCTTCTCTAACAGTCCCCTTTCTCTTGCTCTGTCTGTATATAAAAGTCTTATACTCAATGTAATCTGCTGTGTGTATGTTTAGATAAAGTCTGCTTTAGTGGAATAAAGAGCCTTTAGTTTCGCCGCAGTCCTGCTTGATGGGCCCTGATGTGAGCTGTGTCTGCAGTAAACCCAGTCTTCATAACCTTCATGCTGCTCGCAGGCTTACACGCACTCCTAGAAAACATTATGTAATATAAGCTAGTGACAACTTTCCAAACTGGTTATATTCCAGAATTATTCAAAGTATGATCTACTTGATCTCTAAAACCAAAAACTTGAGTTTCTTTGGCCTCATAGTAAGTTCTGCATGCTGAAACTTCAAAAATTCAGTTTTGGAAGAGAATAGAAGAAGATGGACTGATTATATACTCCTTGCTACAATATATAGTGCTATTCTGCTGGTTAGCTCAGTCAAATGCGTTGCATTTAAAAATGATGCTTATATCTAATATTAAAGGTATTACAGGCACAGATTTACCAGCTTATCATGTATCAGGAACAGCTTCCATAATGGTGCACTTTGCTCTTACACAATTACTACCTGTAGCCCATCTGTGCATAATTTGTCAACAGTCCCCCCCACCCCTTTCTCTCTCTCTCTCTCTCTCTCTCTCTCTCTCTCTCTCTCTCTCTCTCTCTCTCTCTCTCTCTATCTCACTCACTATTTCTATCTATATGTATCTATATAAACAGCTCCAGAAAAAAATAAGAGACCACTGCAAAAATGTTCAGTTTCTCAGGTTTTATCTTTTACAGGTATTGAACTGAACGCTTTTAACAGCAGAAGGAACAGGTAACTGCTGACAATATTTCTCCTAATTTCCAAATAAAAAAATTGTTCACTAAAGCATAATTGTAAAGGAAAAAAACATCAAAATAAGAGAAATGATACAGTGTTTACAGAACTCAAAGAAATTCAAAGAAAACAAATCTCTTTTTCAATAGAGATTAATTACCTTTGACGTACTTTTAGTAGTGTTTTACCATCCAACTGGTCACACTGTAACAGGAGTGTTAATTACAGCAGTGGTTTTTATACTTCTCTTCATTAAATAAAATTTGATTCAGGTGATCACTAATCAGTACCTCATAAAGCAGAATGAGGGGTGTTTTTTGTAGGAATTTTACAGTGGTGGTCTCTTATTTTTTTCTGGAGCTATATATATATATATATATACATACATCTGTATGTATGTATGTATGTATGTATCTTTAAACAGTATGTATCTATATACAGTATATATATCCACCCTTTCCGTTGTTCTGGGATAGGCTCCAGGACCATGATCATGACCCTGGCTTGGATAAGTTGTTCAGAAAATTAATGACTGAATGTTAGTGTGTGGATGTGTGCTGCACAGAGTAGATCACACACGGCAGTGCTGCTGGAGTTTTTAAAAACTGTGTATAAATAATGTCTGCTTACTGGTGGTCCTCTGAGGGTCCTGACCACTGATGAGCGGGTGAAAGGGGGCTAATAAATGATGCAGAGAAACAGATGGAGGACAGTCTGTGATTGTAAACTACAAAGCATACCTGTATGGTCAGTGGAGCTGATAAAATGGACAATGAATGTAGAAACAGAGTAGGCACACCTAATGAAGCAGCTCATCGGTATACACACAAATACGTACATATTACTGGCATGTTTGTGCCACTGCTGTGCTGAAAATGGCCCAGCACCAAATTAATATCTGTTCAGTGGTGGTCCTGCAGTGGACCTGTTCCATTGATAAGTAGGATTAAAAGGTTTTGATGTTAATACAACTCATGGAGGATACTGTTGTAATGTGTTATAAAATAATGTGGAGAAAGTCATTCAGTTTACTGCCAAGTTGCCACATTATCAGTGTGTATTTTTTTCCACATTATGCAGTTCATAGACTCACTGCCACTTCTAGAAATCAGTTTTTCTTGACAGACAGTGCATACACTGTAGATCAGAGCATAATGAGAAAATTATGTGTTACCCCAAATGTGTAGGATAATTGTTTCTTTGTCTCAAATCATGTAAAGAGTGCATACTGAAATGTTTGATTTCCAATTACAGTCATTATCTTAACTGCCTACAAGACACCTGTTGAAGCTTCCCAGTCATATGGACTGTTTTTCTAAGAAACTAGAGGTTTAATCTAAATGTAGATGCAGTACCTGTCAGGCCTTCAGAACGCTCCAGTAATGAAGCAGGGCATGTTTAAATTTACCCAGGCAGAACCTCCTTTGACAATATAACTTGATCAACTAGGTCCTTGTATCATATTTTATAAAATGAAGGGATTTTCAAAGTAGAAAAATGTGACGACTTAGCTTAGGCCTCTTTTCCATTGTGGGTCTGAACGCTTCTGAGCACAGACACTAACCCCTCCAGTGGTATTTCCACACAAACACAGTTCGGTGCAGAATGCTTACAAACCATGCCTAGCTGGCAAACATGCTCAGGAATGTCGAGCCGTTTGGTGGATGATGCAGCCTTTTACAGGTTCTATCTTTATGTAACTTTTTGTGCCAAACCGTCCTTTGTTATTTTTAGAAAGGTACAGTTTAATACATGGTTCCCAAATAAAAGTATGGTGGGCAGGAATTTCAATCTATTATTCAAGAAATGGCAAATCTAACAACAACTGCTAAACATTAAAGGTGCTGCTAACAAGGCAGGAGGTGTTAGCATTAGTTTAGCATAATCACAACAGAACTTCTTTTTATGTGATCTGTGATTTTGAAGAACCAGTTTAAGTTTAAATAAATAATTAAGCAATTTTATGCCATTTCTGACTGTTTTGTTTGGCCTTTATTTCTATGATTATATCGATCACATATACATGTATGAGGGAAATATATAATATACAAAACCAGAAGGAACCTGGATTTTCGTGTAGGAAAGCAAGCAAGTCAAAATTCAAAAAAGCTGAAGTTACTATGTTTATCTTGGTGGAGCTTTCTTTGAATAATGGTGTGATATATCACTTCAGCAGGCTCTCATCCTTTGTTTCTCTTCCCTCATTGCTCACTAGCAGCTCACCACACAGCCATAATAGTTAACACACAGAGGGCAGGCTGAGTCCTACTTAATCTAAACTCTGCTATTTGATTATATGAATTAAACATACTGCATATTAGTCAGTTTCCACTGACTGAATGGTCACTGAGAAGTCTGCAGAAGCATACAGTTCTTATTAGAAGGATGAACCCAACAAGCTAAGAACCATTTAAGAACCTTTACTTTCCAGAGCATAATTTTTCCTCTGGGTTTTACTGAGTGAAGGATTCGCCCTTGAGTCCTTGAGTAAAATCTCTAAGCATTGTGTAAGAACTGATCTACGATCCAAGACTTTGAGGGATGTCATGCACAGATAACACTCCAACATGCAGAGCACAAATGTGGCCAGTATCTTCACCTCCTTGGTGGAAGCATAAGTTATAGCCTGTGGTTTTCTGCTGCTGCTTTTGTCATGATGCTTGTGTGTGTGGGGGGCTGAGGGGTGGTTACATGAGGTTTTAAGTGTGAGACTCAGTTATACAATGCATCTGCTTGTCTGGAAGAACATTTTTTGTTTCTCTATTAGCAGCAAAAGCTCTGCATAGAAATTATATATTTTTAAATGTTTGAGAATATGGGCTACATAATTTTGCAATCACTGAAACAAAGTGGTTCTACCACAGAATCCATGCTTGGAAACCACTGTATACAAGCACATTGGGAGCATTTCCAGTTTGTGTGATTCCACAGCCATCTGAAATTGCAGTGGGAGGATCACTTTCCAAAACCAGTTGTTCAACCATTAGCAATGATATAACTTATAACAAATGGCCTGGGTAGGATTAGTTATGACATGCTGCTTAACAACTAGCCTGACCGAGAATTTGCAGCAGGTAGAGATTCATTTCATTTATTACTTTCCTGGTTTATACGTTGCTTTAAACCCATGCAGTCAGTGATAGAAGATATAACAAGTTTGGTCATGCAGAAATTCACTGTTCTCTGCGAGGAAAGGCAGCGGCTCCTGCGCTTCTTTTGGAAGCAGGCCTTTTTCTCACCCCCTGCTAAAATATGTGCTTTTAAACTGTGTGAAATAACTTTCACTGTCTAGCCCCTAATCAACACGCCATGACAACAGATCAGAGCCTCGAGAAGCAGCTACTCCTCAGACATTTCAGATGTGTGTTTTGACTCCTCATTTAAACAGTCCTTGAACTTATCGGGAAATTAAATACATAAACAAATCTCGTCACGGTTTTTCTCCTTTTGCCTCAGCTCATCCTGATAGCCATCTGTGTAGATGTGCAGATGGAACAGAGAAAAAATATTTGGAGGTTTCCGCTAATTATTTTGGAGGAATAAACTGATTAAAGTGCAACAATATTTGGCACCCCGTAAAATCCTCATGAACAAAATGTAATTCACCTACATCCCTTTATACCTACATAACCCTTGAGTGGCCATCATTGACCTCCTGGTTTCTGGGGTCAATAATGAGGTCCATCAAAAGTGCAAAGGAATAGTGCAACTGAAATGAGAAAAAATATGTTTGACCTTCATAAATAAAGCGCCTGAAAATACATATGCATGTAATGTATTAGGGCGATATAGATGTTTATATGTAGAACTGGCGCTGTGATTAAACGTCCTAGAAGGACACACAATTGTGTCTTGCCCAGTGTACAGAAAGGAAGATTGATAAACCAGAATCTGAAGGTTATTCAGAGCCTTTGGTCCTTGCTTATGATTTTTCCTCAGGTGTTCTTCACCTTAGGACAGAGGATTAAGTTGGCTATTGCATTGATTTTTAACTACAGCTACTTTAATTTGTTTCTTTTAATCTTTGTACTGCTGCAAGTTTCATGCATGAATAAAGAGTAGCCTAGCAGCTTTCTGTAATGATCGATTCGAAAATTGCCAGTGAATTGTAGTCGGTTGCAGTCTCCAAAAGTACAGTTAGATTCCAACTAACTATTTAGAAGTCTGGCCAGAAGAAAGCTTCTGCCGTCATTAAACAAAATTTCATGGGCATGTTGGTCAGACAAAACCAAAAGAGACCCCCACCCTCACTCCCGGTAGTATGATAAGTACGATGGTGGGTCTATGATGCTGCTTGACTGTTTTTCTTTTAAAGTCCGTGGGAATCTTCTTATAGTATACATGACATCATGCAAAGAATCTGGCTCCCGCTACCAGGAGGCTAAGCCTGGGTCATCTTTGGATCTTCTGGTAGAACAATGCTTCAAAGCAAACCTCCAAATCCACACAAAATACTGTGCTGACCACAGAAGCAGTCTTTAGCTTTGGTCATCCCAGTTTTTGGCCAAAAGCCCACTGAAAACCTGTGGCTTAGCTAAAGAGGAGATTCTAGAGGATAAAAGAGAGAGCATCCAATTCTAAACAGAGGGGTGGAGTTGTTTTTATATATTTATAACTTTGTCACAGTATTATGGATTAGTCATAATTTCAGTGAGAGCTTATGCCCATTAAAACATGGAAATAACTATAAAATATGTTTATTGTCTTTTACTCATCTTTACCAAGGATGCTAGTCATTCTGGGAAGCACTATATATGTTTATGTGAAGATTTCTTTAGTCCGCACCTTTTCTCCAGCTCAGACTAAAGGCTAACTGCATAAAAAATTATATCCACTAAAGAAACACTTGTAATATCTTTTTACTTTGTTTCTTTTATATTAAAATACCACATCGTATAACTAGAGCCCCTTATGTGAAAACATAATTATAGCCTAGTTTAATGCTTTCATTTTTTTTTTTCTGGTGACTGTGTTCAATTGGTTTTAAAAAGAAATTAAAGTGGATTCTAGCTGTGCACTCCCTTCTAAGAGCTGTTTTATTTCTGGGAGCGTTTTCAGACTTTCATCAAGCTTTTTATTACCCTTACCTCTTGAACTGCTAATAGCCCTCGCTGATTTAAGTGGGGGGAAATGTGGATCATCTTTGAGTGTTCTTAATACAATTGCTTTACTTTATTGTGACACTCCGGAGCAGAATGATACCTCCAGTTGAGGCCTCAGTTTTGATCGTCAACAGAATTAAATGCAAGACTAATACAAAGCAACAACTGCTAAATTACACAATGGCATATGGTTTGGTGCCTATCACGAAGAAATTAAGCACTTGCTCTTCAGAACATATTGTTATGATGATCTATGTACCTATTAATTAGGCTTACTGTAATACAATACAATATAATGAAAGAAAGAACCAACTGGTCAAATCAAAGCCAGATAGGAATGCCTCTCTAATGATTCAGCCAGCTTAAAAAGTGTGTTCAAACGAAGTGAGTCATTCCTGTTTCTGCAAGCTGATTAATATATAGCAGCACAGAGGCAGTGTGAGTTAATCTGGATGTTCAAAAACATGCAGAAGTCATTGGTTACTAATGTATTCTAAAGGGTCTTATAAGAAGCCAAGCAGAAATTCTGCTGTGACTGGCATGGACGCAACGAAAACAAGAACAACAATGATATCTGCAGACTGAGAAATCATACATCTGGCCATAACTGCAGCTTTTGATGTCTTTCATTGTCTTGTCTGAATATCCCAGTGCCAAGGTCAGAAGAAATGCTTTCCACTTTCTTCTATCATATGTCAGGCTCTCTCTCTGTCTTTCTCTCTCTCTCTTTCTTTCTGTCTCTTGCTCCACTCCAAATGTGAATCACCTAGAAATGAAAAAGAGGACCCTCCTCTCTTCTCCCAGTCTTTCTTTCTCTCTCTGTCTCTCTCTCTCTGTCTCTGTCTCTGTCTGTCTCTCTCTCTCTCTCTCTCTCTCTCTCTCTCTCTCT
>JBBIGA010000001.1:48534627-48548687 GCA_037576975.1 Alestes dentex | reverse complement strand
TTCTCTCCCTCTCTCTCTCTCTCTCTCTCTCTCTCTCTCTCTCTCTCTCTCTCTCAATCGCTCTTTCTCTCTTTTGTCTCTATCTCAGGCCCACTCTCTCTCTTTCCTTCTGTTCCTCTCTTTCATTCTTTCTATTTGTGCTCTCCTTTCCTCTTCCCGTTGTTCTCTGTTCTCTCTTTCTCATTTTCATTTATCCCTCTGCCTCTCTCTCTCTCTCTCTCTCTCTCTCTCTCCCTCTCTCTCTCTCTCTTGTTTATGTCTCATCGATAAACGGCCACCACAGATGTGGCATTTTTTTCTTTCATCTTTCATGCTCAAAAGAACATGAGGCCCATTTGACAACATCCCTGCTGCCCCAAGCAGCTCCAGGCGATACAAGAGACAGTCTGGCCAAGCTGAGCACACCAGAGCAAAAGAATACCCACAGCATCTCCTCAAGGGATTATACTGCTCTCTCTCTCTCTCTCTCTCTCTCTCTCTCTCTCTCTCTCTCTCTCTCTCTCTCTCTCTCTCTCTCTCTCTCTCTCTGTAGCTCTGGCTGCCAGCTGCAGAGGCCTCCTGTGATCCGGGGCCACTGTCCTGCACCCACAGGGGGATGGGCTGTGTATGTGTGTGTATTTAGGAAAGGGCATGACTGAAGGGTTTGTGTATGTGTGTGTGTGTGTGTATGTGTGTGACAGTGATGTGGCCATGTTGTGCTCAGTGAAACGGTCAAATGCAGCTTTGTGTCCATTTTGTCTCACAACACATCCACAGCTGCCGCAGCGTCTCAGTGCATCACCTTGTATATGTGTGCTTGTGTATGTATGTGCGTGTTGTGGTTGTTTGTGTTCGACTCCAGTGGTCAGCCACATGTCTCGGGAGCCCTCTTCACCTTTTACTTTCCCTCAGATTCCTGTAATGACCCTGGCAAGTGATATATATTTAAAATCAGCTGTTTAACCGAGTATAGGATTTATTTAATCAGGGGGTTTTCAGTTTATTAAAAAATCCAATTTAATCTTCCTCCAGTGCCTTTTGCCACAAACGAACCCCATCAGACAAGAAAAGTTTGGTATTTGATGTATAAATCTTCAGTTTTGCACTGGAGCTATGAGGCTAACGTAGTTAACACATAACAGAAGCGTACTTCCCAACAATTTGCATCATATTTAAAAAAATCATCCCACACCCACCTCACAGTATATTCAATCGATATACAATATCAAATAGATTTTTCCTGACTCTGTATGTCACACTGTTATCTATCACAAAGACAAAACATCATTACGAGTCACACTGAAGCCTGATTTTGTTTCAAGTTCAAGTTTATTTACAATATCATCCACAAAAGGTCACTCGGTGTGATTTACAGAAACAGAATACAAAATGAAATAAAATGGAATAAAATGGAATAAAATAATGGAAGAAATAAAAGAAATAAAAGAATACATAAAAGAAAACAGAAAGTGCAACAGAAGTGCAAATGTTTAAAAGAAGGTAGAGGAGAGTCATGCTGTTTTGAGCAGCTTTTTAGAGCTGGCACTGTTTGTCAGTACTTTTGTTCTTCTTTTTCTAGATAGTTTTAGAAAATTGTACAAGGGATTTCTTTTGATAATATACTGAACTCTCATTAATGCACTATGGTAGTGTTAGCACCCTTGTGAGGTTTCTAGTAATATGTTACTGCTAAGCTAACAGGGATGCACATGAACATGTTTTGCTGGTTCAAGATTATTCACAGACACTAGAACCTTGCAAAGGACACAGACATTATCTGAAGTATATAAAAGACATAAACACACACACACACACACACACACACACACACACACACGCGCGCGCGCGTACATGCTTGTGTCTTTTACAAGCTTAAAATAATGTCTATATGTAATTCATTAGCCTATATGTCTGTATGTCGTTCATACATTTTTCCTTGTGTATTGCAGTTCATTTTTCAGCAAAGAGCTTTAATGTTGAGATGCTACAGCTGCTTTTCATTTCTAACAACAGACTGATAACTGGTTAGGCAACCACTCATGTTTGCAGTCATTGACATAGATGACTTCCGGAATGCCTGTAGTGTTTTTTTTCCTTTCCCTTTTTTCTGCTCTACTCATATAAGTATGGATGGGTGTCCATGTATATGACATATAATTCCTTTTCAAAGCCATTTAAACTGAAGGTCAGTGGAGCAGTTTCTCCTCAGGGGCGCGGTGGACAGAAAAACGCTGTTTGTTTCCTGAACGCAGCTGTTGATTGTTGTTGGATGCTGGCTTGTACCAAGGTCTCAGGGAAGCGCCGGAGCCAGAGCAGAGCATATTCACCTTATTCACTATTGTTAGGCGTAATGGATGGAAAATTACAGGCAGGGGCTGCCATGGACTGCCTTTGTTCATGATAGACAAAAGGGTGAGAGGACAGTTTGTGCTATTTGATTCTCAAGCAGCATCAAAGAAAACCACAGTGTTCCTCTACGGTGCGATCTGGAAACACACATACAGAAAAAGAGAAATAGGACAGTAATGATAATTTTGTAAGTCTGTTCTCAGCATCTGCTTTACTTATAGTAAGAGTGAAGAGGAGAAGCAGTTTTTTTTTAATTATATTTCATTTAGTCATCAAGCATCCTTGAAAATAAAATGGCAAAAATGAACTCGTTTATGATCCTCCTTTATTCACATTTGTTAATCCATAACTGTGGCGTCAATGAAGTTTTAGAACAGCAAATAAAATTACAGGTTCCTTTTTTTCTGATACATTCTTATTGTCTGACTGGACTGAATAGTTCCTTGGCGATTTGTTAAATGCAAGTGGTTGCACAGCACTGAAGATTCAGTGAGATTTTGTCTAATATGCAGAAGCATCAACTCCAATTCCAGGTCCTGAAAGTATATTACACTAGATAGTAACAGTGATTAGCAGCACACACTCATTATTTACTCATTACAGTATTAAGTAAATAGTGTTAGTAATCCTTGAAAATGAACTGATTTTCTTAATGCACAATTTCACGGGTGGAATCACAATACAAGATGGGTTTTTAAATAAAGCAGACTGTCCATCTAAACTCAGTCCTGAAATATTTCTAGATTGAAAATTCCTTTATGGCACTTTATTCTGCATTTGTACACAATCAAGAATGGAATACCATTACTTATATATAGTATACATCAATAACAAAAGAAAAAATAATGAAAACTGCATGTACACACAGTACATGTACACAATGCACAGTGCAATAAAGCACTATATTTAACAGTAAAAGAATGTATTGTACATTTCTGATAATGAAGCCTGAAGCCTGGAAGATCAGTGTCTCTATTCCACAAGAGACTAAGAATCTTCCTTCAGGTAGTATAAAGAGAGAGAGAGAGAGAGAGAGAGAGAGAGAGAGAGAGAGGGAGGGAAGACAATATGCCAGCTTAAGTAATTTACAGGGCTATATATAGGCTAACGTTACAGGCTAGACGTGTGGACATGTGAATTACTTCAGTTAGTTGCTATTCTGTCTTTTTCTTCTTCTTGAAACGAATGATTGTATGTGTGAATTTGGGATGTTTTAAATGTTGATGATAAATGACCGGTCAGCTCTTATTTTTTGCAGTTTTCTCTCTGAGCTGCTGTGACTGGATCAGTCAGGTACTGCCCTCTCTCTGATCTCTCCTTTCAATCTAAATTCACCCAAACTCCAAATCTCGCCCCGTCCACCACCCCTGAGATGAGCTGTTGTTTACAATGGAAGAATGACATAATATTTCTGAGCTTAGCCAGGCTCTCCCTCAGGAAGACACCAATACAACAGTAACAGAGGATTAATTAGAGCTTGTCCCCATAGAGACGTGTGAGGATCCAGGCCCGGTCAAAGGGGAAGCATTAGCAGCACCATGCTCAGGTAACCCAGGCTGAGCGCATCACAGGTAATTAATAGGCCTTAGGTACTTTATAGCTGTGGCAAAAGCTGAATCTTTTTAACATTACTGAATATTTCATGGCCTGTTTTGCTGTGCTGAGAGTTTACCACACACATCAGAGGTCTGTGGGATGGTGCAGGGCACTGTGCCTGCCACTAGAGGGCGAGGGGAAAGACTTTTTTTAACCTTATGTGCTGAAATCTGGAATTTAGACTCTCTTTCTCTGTTAATATAAAGACTAGTTTTGCAATTTGCACTTTAAATGTGAACTTTTCAAGAAATGGGTCAGTAAGACCCTATATACTGACCCACATGTCACCTACTCACTTTCATTACTGCACTCTTCAGATCATGGTGCCAAAAGGGTTTTTGCATGATGCCAAAGAATGTTAGAACAATGTTTGGTTCCCTCAAGAACCTTTCATTTTTGTAAATGAGGTGCGTGTGAAAATTATTGAGAAGTTTAAAGCACTTCAACATATTATAAAGGTTCTAGGAAGAACTCTTACATTGTTTTTACATTATCTGAGAGTTGTTTAAAGCTTGTTCATCTCACTTAGAAACTTATTTGAAACATGAGTTTTTCCTCAAAGAAATCTCAATAGCACCTTGTTTTAAAAGTGTATCCAAAAAAAAAAGGCTTTTGGGCGCGATACAGTAGAAGAACATTTCAACGAGTGGTTTCAATTGAAAAAAAAAACATAAAAATGAAAAATTTATGGAAATATTTATGGAGACAAATGTCTCCAAAAATCGCTCCAAAACCCCTTTTTGACAGCTTTATTTTTCAGAGTGCACATAACTCACATCAGTTTTATGATAGTTACCAAATACTTCAAAGTAGTTATTGAATATTATGCCTTATTATGATTCATTAATCAGATTCATTAATGAAAACTTACTTGGTTTAACCTGCAGCGGTCAGTAATATAGCAAGTCAAAAAAAAGGTGCCAGAAAGTGTTCAGTGTGTGATGACACAAACAACCCAATTCTTGGTTCCCCAAAGAACGTTCCAACGAATGCCTGAATCAACAGTGTAAATAATCGCATAAATAAGTGTGCTTTTACTGCATCAGCCAAAATGGTATGTGACACAAAAGTCAAGCCCTAAAGAATTACCAATTTAAACCAGACCCAGTTCCTGCCCATGCCAGCCTGCAGAACAGGCCTATAGCTCGGTACAACACTCCTCCCCAACCCACTTTAACCTCCACCTTCTCTCTCTCTCATGAATATGTGGCCACCTGCTGAGTTCAGGGGCGGCCTCGCGTGGCGCTGCCTGGCCACCGTGTACTGCAGACAGCCAGACGCTCCAGCTCCAGTGTGAGCATTGGGGATCTGAAGCCATTTTGAAGTTGCCATGCCAGTAATCTTTAAAGAGCGGCACAAACGGGGATGGGAGGAGGGGCAATTCTGGGATGAAGCGAACTGTTTCCATATGGACAAGAAGGAAGAATACCTGGAAAAAAGCCACTAATCTTTGGCTGAGAAGTTGAGGAGATTTTTTAATGCTAATAAACGTGGCATTGGCAAGTGCTCGCCATAAGGATGGACAGCTATATCAGGCCTGTCTTTCCTCAAGAGGGAGGTGGTGTTGTCAAGTGTGGGCTAAGCTCTTTGGAAAAGACTCAAAGTCTCACTATTAAGCTGAGGCACTCTCTGCTAACCCTTACTGAGAGGGAAAAATACTTCTAATCTTTATGGAAAACTATAGAAACTGACTGTTTCGTGGCCGTAATGAGAAAAACTTTGTTTCGGCTTCTTATTTATTTATTTATTTTAGTTTTCTTTACTTCCCTCTATTTTGGCATACTGTATGCATCAACAGAAATATTATTATAGAACATTAAAGTTAAGAACATTATATCCTTCATCTATAAAGCCATTTCAGAGTTTTTGTTATATATTTTTTGTTTGTTTTGTTTCACAAATGCATCAGGCATTGTGTTTTGTCTTGTATTGATGCATTTTCCCTATGCAGTCCGTTTCATCTAATATCAAAGCATTGGCTTTTACTGGTGCTTTTGACTTTTGCAGTCATACTAATGAATTTCCCTGATGCAAAATGGATTTCACTAATGGAGTATGCATATCTTATACTGATGTATTTCACTCATGCGGTATGCATTTGACATGTATCACCTTAAACGGACGCATTTCACTCATGCAGTACATATCAGTTTATACAAATGCTCTTGATTAACATTGTTTGTATTATCTAATACAGCTGCATAAATGTAATGCAGTGTATGTTGACTAAGGCAGTGTATTGTTTTATCTGTGTGTTCTTTCTTTCAAGCTCCATAGTTTCTCTGGGGCAGATGCTTATGAAAGGCAGGTTGGTGGCTCACACTTGGCCCTGTCTTGCATAAACAGAGTGCTCGAATTGGCCATGCTAGCTGTCCCGCGAGTTTGAGAAATGTCAACATCAGACCCACGGGTTGTTTCCTTCTTCAAGACCCAATGGCCATCCATTTTTTCCTCCTGCAGATGGCCGTTGGATCAGATGCCTTTAGATGCTGCTTGGACTCAGGGAGACTCCAAATGCCACAGAGTAGCCTCATTCTCTGACCGTGTGGGGCAAAATGAGTGACTCTGAGGCAGAGGTAGACCCGCACTGATCCGCGATATGTCAGAGTTACCATGGCTCATATCCTCCTCCAGCTACTCCAGCCTGGACTGGCTGCGGCAAAAGGGCTCGCGCACTCCGGGGGTATCTGGACTGCATCAAGAGAGCAGCGGAGAGGGAGAGAGTGAGGGTAAAAGAGAGAGAGAGAGAAAGAGCGAGCGAGCCCGGGAAATGCTACAGTGAAGACAAGGATAAAAATGTAATAATGTGCATGTCGATAGGTCCTTTTCACACTGCTCAAACTGTATTACTAGACCTGTCTTCGAATGCAGGGAGGAAAAAGGACATTTGGAAAAAGAGCAAGTGACAGGGACAAAAATAGAGAATGAGAGCAAGAGGACATGGAGAAGGGGGAGGATATGGGGAGGGGGGGGAAGAGAGAGAGAGAAAGGGAGAGATGAGTCTTAAAAACAGTATAAGGTTTGTCAGAGGAACAAAGGAGAGAGGATATCCCTAATCCTTGCAATATTAATGTCTAAAATGTCATTAATAAGCTGCAGATTCTGAGCTCTAGACCACACCAGGATGAAAAGTCTGCGTACATGAAGGTACCTGCCAGGGCTTGTCTGACAGGGCCTTGGCTAATGAATGAATATAAAGCTACTCCAATCAATCACGCAGGATTTATCTTCGCCCCGAGTATAGGTGAGGTCTGCTACGGGGTGACCACGACTGTCAGGCACAGGCGAGCCGCAGCCAAGAAGCTGTCGCGGCATTTCAATGAGCCGCGTATTAATGGAAGCTTGTGCTTCCTTACCATGTGGGGGAGCAACTGTGTCTGTGTGTGTGTGTGTGTGTGTGTGTGTGTGTGTGTGTGTGTGTGTGTGTGTGTGTGTGTGTGTGTGTGTGTGTGTTAATTTTTTTGGTCACATTCCAAGCCTACATGTACGGCGAGGCATCGTCATTCTCTCTTAAGAGGGAAAAACCTTGACTTTAGTTTAAAATCAGGTGGAAGCCATTTGGTAATCATACACACATAATATTTAACAGAAAAATTACACATTTGTCTGCTCTTTACTTTTGTATGTCTACAGCAACTTTGACTTTTAATCTTAAACACAACCTGTTGAGCTGTGCCCTCCTAACAAATTATGCTCCCAAAGCCATCACTGACATTATGTTCCTCCTCGAAAAGACTCTAATCAGGTTCACAGGCAAGTGTAATGTTCATACAAGCAACAACCAACAGACACCTTAGCTGCCTCACACATTTCTCTCTTAAACGGTTAAATGAGAGAAACTGGAGCTCTAAAATGTATTAAAACAGATTTTATTAAAATAGATTAAAATGGGACTCCTAACAACTGTGCAAGACCTGGTGGAGCACATCTACCTTGGTACAACTATCACCATCGGGTAAACAGCACTTCAGCTGAGTCCCCATCTTTGAAAAAGAGGAGAACATCTATCTGTTCCTGAGGAAAGGAAACAAACAAAAAGGAAGACATTTTGCAGTAGAGCGTGGGAACTGGACATAGGGGGTGAGGAGGAAGCTTTTGAGTGAAATTTTGTAACTGGGAATGCAACCAACATCTCAGGCAGACCTGTTGAGATGTTTACCAAAAGCACAGGAAAAAAATCAGAGAAATCAAAAGAAAGTCTTCCAAAAAGAACTAAAACCTGTAATAAAAACATGTGTTTGAATCACTAAATACTACAAAGAATGATATTCCATTTAGTTACTGATGCTTTGTTAAACATGAGAATATTAGCCAATAAATGAATTTGATCTTGCACTATATGTTTGTCCTTGAACATAGCATTTCTCACAAAACCTGTTACAAATGGTCACCGGCTTTCTCTGTTCACATTCAAGACCATGCAGGCACTTATTAGCCTGAATGGTCCCATTAACACAGTCTAAAATAGTATCTTTGCAGTTGTCATGTGAATCAAACCTAAATTGGGGTCAATTCGAGTACGTTAACCAGTCCTCTTTAAGGTGAATCATAATATTCACACTACAGGTGTGAACTGTAGAATTAGAGCCCGCTGAACCGGCATGCAGCCAGTACCAAATTACGCCTTCAAACGGCCTACTTCCCCTCATCAAAGCACAGCCTGCATATCCGCTGGGCAGAAATGTCCAAATAAGCTGTGAAAATATTTAGAGCCTCTCGCTGACTATCCTCTCATTAGCACACACTCTCCTCTTCACGTCGACAGTTGCCAAAAATGCAAGAGAGAAAATGTAGTTTGAATATTCAGACAGAGCTAATCAGTACCAGTGCCAGCTCAGCCCTGTGTGTGTTTGTGTGAGTGTGTGTGTGTGTATGTGTGTGTATTTTACACAGGCCCGTACACGACACATAGGCCAAAAGTTAGCGAACTCTGCTGATATTTTCCATTAATCTGTGTAAAATTAGGGTGTTTATTTTCTCCACATACATAAACATTTGAAACAGACAAGGAAAAGCTGAAGAATGATAATATTAGTCAGAAGTTTTGGCCTTTTTCTATTTTCCACCAGGTAAAGCACACAGCTATCATGTAAAGACTAAGCATATGGACCAGAACAAAACACACACTTCTGTTTTGTTGTTGGTGTAATGATTTCCCTGTTGTGGATCGATACAGAATGGAAATCCAAAGTGAATGTAATACATTATTTAACTACATAAATACATGAGTAACGATCAAGGTTACTTAATTTTGATCAGCAGCTGTGAACACACATATAGTGTGATGAGACATTTCTTCATGAGCAACAGTGCGGCATACAGCAACATACAACAAAGTGCAGGTTACATCAGAACCAATACAATAAATAGACACCACAACAATGTAACAGTTTAGTGTGAGCGGGATGTAAACCGTCTGGAGTGACTAGTATTGCACCATAAGTGTGATATTGCACAAGAGTCAGCAAGCAGCACTGAACAAAGTGCAAGGACCAACAGAAATAATACAATTAATAGACAATATCGCAGTTTAACAGGACTGTGAATGGAATGTAAATCTGATACAACACAATACATGGACAAGTGCAGCTGTGTAACAGTAAAGTGGAAAAGAAATGTAAACCTTCCAGAATGAATAATATTGCACCATAAATATGATATTGAGGCAGTTAACACCATTTTGAGTGAGTGTAAATTATAGCTTATCAAATCAATTCACAGGACATAAGAGTGCCTGCTGTGGCTGTAAACACAAGGTAACATGCAGGAGAAAGTCCAGTTTGTAAAATGAGAGGCATGCCAAGAACAAAATGAGGTAGTACACTGACATGGTACTAGTTTATGCAAAGGGCTTTGTGTGCATTCAGAGTTCTGCTGGCCTGCAGTATGAAACTGTTACACAGTCTTGCAGAGCCAGAGTGGAAGCTTCAATGCTGTTTGCTGAACGGTAGCAGAGAGAAGAGTCCGTCATAACAATCATATTTGAAAACTGTAACAAAATGAAAATAATAACTCTACTTCTTGCAAACAGTGGATCCATATTGTGGGCTATCCTTTGATTGGTCTAGCGGGTTATTCTATATATTGTTGTACCAAATAGCTATATCAGTCCATGAGTCATGGAGAAATTCATTTGAAAAGTCAGTATCCTCCTTAGCACGTTGATTCCAATACATTCTGTACATTCGCCCTCTCGGTGTCAGCAGTGTGGTCTAAATTTGCAATCTGAATGACTTTTGCTGGGGGTGTTGTCCCCTCCCCCTTATCTCAAACACACAAACAAACAAACAGCAATGACTGAGGTAGATGCTAGTGGTGAAAAGTGACCATACCAAAGTCATCACTGCATGGGCAGAGGGCTGTCTGTTTACTGCTGTTTGGAGTACGTATTGTTTTTCTTTTTTGAGGGGGGGGTACCAGGTGGTGGACGTTGAGCATGACTGGGGGACGGTGCTCCGGAGGAAGACTTTGTCAGTGGACATTGATAGACACAGATAAGGGCTCGGAGGGACAGTGCTTAGAGAATGCCGGACCTTGACCTTCCCTTTCCTACAAACTAAAGTGCTGTTTTCCATTGGGCTGTTATCAGATGCGTGTGCCCCAAGAGCGGTGGTGTCACTGCACTGCCACTCACCAGCAGAAACATGCTCAGTATAGCAAAATCCACAGCATAGCCTCAGAGGAGGACTGATCTATGTGTTCTGAGTTTGATTTCGGCCTGAAGGCCACGTCATTAAACAAAGGAGACCTAATTCTAGTAACTCTTAGTTTGTTCAACAAAATCTTTCTCAGCAACACATCATCTTCTGTATGTTCTCCTTAAACGGCCAGGATTTATTGTAGCTCAATAATAACTCAATAATAAATTGCTAATTTTCGTGATAGTCTAAGCTAATTTGGCCATTTCCCACCAGCTAATTAGGTCTGCTCAGGTCACACAGGGCTGCGAGACTGCAGTGGAAAAAGCTAGCACATGCTTTCTGTGACACACATAAAGCGTCACTGGACAATTCAACATGCTTGGAGAAGAGCACTAGAGAGGAAGGGTCTTCCTACCCACTCAGAGAGTGAACTGATGACTGTGGCATCATTGGAGAATGTTTGTGAAGAGGATAGTTCTTTGGAGGAACCCTTAATTGTTTTATCATAGCAAACGATGGATAACTACAGATAATATTTTTCATTAATTTCTCTAAAACAGAACACCAACTGACAAATACACACTCTGGCCTGCTTATTGGCTTCTAATAGAAGTGCATTTTGATGTTTTTTGATGTTTTACCTACAGGTAAATGTGTCAATTTTTTGTCCACAGTAACTGACCACACACTACAAATGTGTCAGAGAGAGATTATGTTAAAACATACTGAAGGGTACTTTTGGGAACCAAAGAACCCTGTGGGTTCCTTTATTGTTTTAAGAGAATATGACATAATAAGTTTCTCCTCTGGTGGCTTTTATGCTCATTACTTTTGTTCACCCTGAAATGAAGTGAGCCATTTTTCACTGGCTGCTGCCATTTTGTTTCTAACCATCTTGTCGATGTTTTTTAGATCTTTGACTCGGATAGGCCAAAAAAAAAGTACAGAAAAGACAAAGCGTCAACGCCATTTAAGAGTTTTGGTTCCGTGCCAGGAACTCATTTGTTGTTCCCTTGAAGCACCTTTGAAATCAAATACCAAAATGGAGTCTGGCTACCTTTAGCTTGTTCCAGTTGTCCCGCTGCTCTTGCGGATAGAGAGAGAGAGAGAAAGAGAGAGAGAGAGAGAGAAAGAGACAGAGAAAGAGAAGGGCGAGGGGGGTTGTGCTGACTCCACACTCACAGGCCGCCCAACAAAGACAGCTCTAAGGCTCTGCTCCCTGGGCCTGTAGTGACGGGTTTGGCAGGCCGCAGACGTAATGAGCTCCAGACCAGCAAGAGCGAGTATTATCAGGCTGGAATTCAGTGTTGGTGGCGGTGGGGGAAGTCTAGGCCAACATTTTCGAGATGTCTCCACACGACAATACAGGGAGTTCAATGGATTTCTACTGCACATCATACTGTGCACAGTGTTTAAAAACCCTGTATACTCATACCAGCGCCACACACTACCATGCCAATACCATGTCTCCGCTGAAAATGTTCCATCACCTGAAAAATGTATGGTGGGCCCTTTCCATGGACTGATGGTGTGTGGGGACAGAGATGGACTGTAGTCTTCAACTAGAAACTACTGAAGTGTCCCTATATAGTAGATGCTTCTAATAATATGACCAAAAGTGTGCAGATACAAAAATAGGAGCACCTGATAAACTGACAACTCTATTCCTTCTAAGGAGCACCCAGTGAAACAATGGCCCTGAATGGAATAGATTTCTTTAGAATTCCCAATAATTTGGCACATTAAGGACTGAAATGCCATGTGAAGCAGAAATCTCAATCCAAAGGCCGGAATTAGGCTAAATTAACTGTACGCTGCAGGCATTGTTTGCAGACATCTACAAGAGTCTTTCGGTCTTCCTAATTGTATCCAATAACTAATTCTAACTTATTTTCAAACAGTTTACTGCAAATGGATCATATAAAATTTTACAATGATGCGTATCTGCTCTCAGCTGAACGAGTTCTGAGTTCTGGTACAAGTCAAGTTGCTGTTTACACATTGCATTGACATGTGTTTCATATTCAGATCAGATATACTTTTCACTTAAATCCCCTCCGAGTGTGACCACAAGAGATTTTACTCATGTCAAAAAACATACATCATTTGATTTCACTTCTGAGTACGTTTTTTCCTTCTATTTGGGAAACTCATGTCAGTCCTTCACCTTGCATTTGCCTGTTTATTTTCTCACCAACTAGTCAGCACCTTGCAAACTTAAGTGTAACCGGATAAAGAAAATACATTAAATCCACATGTGTTGAATGAGATCAAAATCCATCTCTAGTCACCTCCTAATACATTTTGAGTGAACTGATTGTAATGTGATCATGGCCTGGGTGTGTTCACCTGTTTTCTATGTAAATTCAAAAGGTGGACAATGAATGTTGATACAAGCTGTAAAAAGGATCAAATTGTTTAAGGCTTGTCTAACCCCTAATGCTCCTGGATAGCCAATCAGCACACCTCCACAGATTCACACCATATGTTAGTGAGCGGCCTCCAGAAAACCTCTACGAGCCAAACTAAACCATGAACACCTTCTCTATATATTCATCCAGATACATTTACATCCATCTTAATGAAGATATGAAGCCTTGGCCCACGGTGGTGCAGTGGGTAGCACTGTTGCCTCACGCCTCCAGCGTTGGGGGTTTGAATCCGGGTCCTGGCCTTGTGTGTGTGGAGTTTGCATGTTGCCCTCGTGGTGGTGTGGATTTCCTCCAGGGTCTCTGGTTTCTCCCACAGTCCAAAGACATGAGTGTCAGATGAATTGGGGATTCTAAATTGACCGTGGGGGTGAGTGTGTGAGTGAATGGTGTGCATGTGCCCTGTGGTGGGCTGGCGCCCCGCCCAGGGTGTGTTCCTGCCTCGCACTCATAGACCCTGTGATAGGCTCCAGGTACCTGCGACCCTAGTGTGGAATAAGCGGTTACAGAAAATGAATGAATAAATTAATGAATCAGCCTTTACTTAAAGTTCATTTAGACCAATCTACAAACATCCCAATAAACTTGGTTTTTATGTTCCTGATTTTTGTCTAACAAACATTCCTTATTTAGGAATTACTAACAAATTAACAAATTTCAGAGAATGATTATGATCACATAGTGACTTAATATCAGCACTATTCAGCCTGTGTCTCACTCTTAGACTGTGAAGCAAGTACACCTAATTGATGACATAACTTGCAATGCTGGTGTTGATTCATATTTAAATATTTTAATCCATAAAGATAACAAACAGTTCTTTTTTTCACATGCACTGCTTACTCTGTAATGAATTTATAATCAACTTTGATAGGTCCCTTATCTTGTTAATGGACCTGTTAATATACTAAAGTTATCTTGCTAAAATATGTGATGTAAGGTAGACCTGTTGTTTAATGCATTCTGTCAGGAGGTAGGCATTTCTTTGCATGTGTGTATGTGTGTGTGTGTGTGTGTGTGTGTGTGTGTGTGTGTGTGTGTGTGTGTGTGTGTGTGTGTGTGTGTG
>JBBIGA010000001.1:48520039-48533246 GCA_037576975.1 Alestes dentex | reverse complement strand
GTGTGTGTGTGTGTGTGTGTGTGTGTGTGTGTGTGTGTGTGTGTGTGTGTGTGTGTGTGTGTGTGCGTGTGTTTGTGCGTGTGCTCCGTCATATAAATAACGGCATTATTCTCAGTATTCTCAGGCACGGACACAGTCTACCTGCCTATATGTTTGTCTTCATGCTGTAGGCCCCTCCATTTAATCAAGCAGCAGTTTAGAAAAAAAAAAAAGTGAATGGATCAATTAAGCAATTTATACGACATGCATGGCCCTTTTTTGTGATGCAGCCAGCAAACACTGTTAATGCCTCCAAATAAGTAAGTAAATAAATAAATAAATAAAATAAGAAAACAAAGGGGGTTGCTCTGCCTCTACTCCCAAATGATTTAGGATAAATTTAGCCTAATTCTGGAAGTGGAAACAAGCCTCCCCTCCAACGCTGGCAGTCTGCTTGAAAGCACTCGGGCAGCAACTTTCTTCCAATATCTCCTCATTTGAATCAGCTAAATAGCTATTAGCTGGGCCCCCATGCCAATACACTCAACATAATCACAGTGAAGGTGGTAGTTTGGATGAGTGTATTGTGACAGCTGTGTGTGTGTGTGTGTGTGTGTGTGTGTGTGTGTGTGTGTGTGTGTGGGTGGGTAGACCATTTATGTATCAACAAAATGAATGAATATGGATATTCCTCTCCATGTCTTGAAGACTAGGGGAAAAACGTCTATGAGAATGTAAATATTTTGCTTAAATTACAAATCCTGGCCATTTCAGATGCAAATCCGATCCCGTGTTGTTAAACAGATACTGTCTTTCTACAGGTATGTCCATTTTTCCACATGGTCTATTCAAATGCTGTACATCAGCTGGACACATCATCTATCCCCTCTCCTCATGCTTGCTGTAGAATCCTCTCTGACCCATTTAGAGCAACAGGTAGACTAAAATGAAAGGGCCCAGACCTACATTTTTGTTAGATTTGATCCATTTACCTAAAGTGCATTTAAAAGGGTTCTTCAAAATCATTAGTTCATTCAAAAATGAGTCTGGGCTGAAATTCTCTAATACTTCAGCATCACTGGGTAGAGTTAAACTGTTATTGGCTGTATGGGCAGATAAATGTATTTTTTTTTGTGGCAGTGAATTCAAAGCCATTTGATTTGCATATCAGAACTGTATAGACTGGGGAGCGAATGGAACATTTGAAAATGTTATCAATGTTTACATACAAGCATTCATTTCCAAATACGTGAATGATTGGGTTTTCCATTAACTAGATCAAACATAAATTTACATGTAGGTCAATGACATCAAATTGTGCCTTACTGGTCTCAGTGGGGAAGAGTAGGTGGGCCAGCGATGCTAATGGAGGTACTGGCCATATCGCATGGTGGGGCCACAGGCTTGGTACAGCCTCTCCTGGGATGGTGCTACACATGAGGAGCTGCATGGTCCAAGGCCGCCCTCCTGCCAGAAGACATTTAACAAGCTGGCAGTAAAAAAGTAAAAAGGCCTGTTGAGCATGTGGGCAAGCTTTAAAAAAAAGCAGTGGATTTAAAAGTTCATTTTTCCAGACACTATTATAGTTGCATCATATTAAAACCTTGTGCCAGGCATATTTTCCCTTGAGTGTGTACTATTTGTGTGTGTGTGTGTGTGTGTGTGTGTGTGTGTGTGTGTTTGCCTGTGTGTAAGTGTCTGTGCATGTACATATATGGGCGCACTTTATGAGAAGTAGAGCCACTCTCCAATGTGGTTCATTATGGTTTCTTATTTGCCCAGTCATTTTGTCACTTCCTCGCCATTTCAAAGTGATAACAGCCACAAATGCAATGCCAGGCTCTTTAAAGCAGTCAGGATTTCAGCACGGAAAACACGACCCTGTTTAAAGATAAGCAGGGAAATGCAACATATTGCTCTTTTTTGTAATAAGTGCCTCCTTTTTTTTCCACAAAGAGTGTGGCTCTGTGCTCAAGACAGCAGCCACTTTCCAAGCTGGTGCTCCGTATAGACTACAATGATCGATGTAGATTCAGGTTTGGATTTTTAACAATAATTACAGCATCAATATAGCATAATGTAAATGTTTAGGGACAAACATTGCAAATTGTAATTAGCAAATATCCACAAGACTACGGTGTACGGTATTTGTGCTGACTTTAAATATAAAATGTTCCATAACTTTTGAAGCCACCAAATATTTTCCCAAGTTAAGGTCAGCAAATAAATGGTAATCATGCCTTAATGTTTGCAGTAAAAGTGTTTTCTCTTCGCAGGAGACATATACTTATTTTCACTTTGAAAATAAAAGAAATATATTGTTTATAGATCCAGAGAAAGTGAGACTCCTAACAACCACGCAAGCCCTGAAAGACCACCAAAACCATCAGACAGTGTTGAGGGTAAAGAGGTATAAAATAATGCATTACAGCAAACTATTTACCTCTTATGGAACAATATAGTATCTTACAGAATAAACCACACTGTAACCACGATGCAATTACTGATTTAAGAAATGGATTAACAAGTTGCTCAACTGTTCATAAGATAACGATCTTATATATTCTATGCATTTAAAACTTTTCGATGTAATTTTCACACATGGTTTCTATATTTGACATAGATTTTTGATTTGGTTTATTTTAAAGAGTAACACGGAAGCAAAGTAAGGCGTGGTAAGACAAAAAAGAAACTGAAAAAACTCCACAGATGTTATTGTCCATCCTTCCACTGTCTAAAGGTAATGAATCTAAAATAATGTGTAGCTGTTAAAAATGAATACTAAGAAAAGATAAAAGGAAAATAGACAAGTAGACAAAAGGAAGAAATTTGTGCATTAGAAACTGGAATCCTAAAGTGTAAAGTCAAGAGTTGAGTAACTGGGATTACTTGGAACATAAGAAGTTGAAAATGCAACTAACTTCTAAGACTGAACTTCAGAGATATTCACAAGAGGCATGGAAAAATATCACCGCAGATTTCTGCAGAGAAACTGAACAAGTCACCTGAAAAGAATGGAAGCTGTAATAAAGGTGGAAGGGTGGAAACACTACTTACTTACTGCAAATAAAATTGAAAATTAACTTGAGACTTCTGTGTAAGATAAGGGCCAAATACATGTATAAGTTTTTTGCACTTATTTAAGATCATTAATTCATTTATAATACACGAAGCACTGATAGAAAGAACACTTTATATTGTCATTAAATACAACTGTAATAAAATGTATGTACTTCTTGTCATTTAAGATGTAGTTACCACGAGTAATGTGTTCTACGACATGAAAACAAACATTTGTTACAAAGTATAGAAGTATATTGCATCCACATCAGAATAGGAATTGCACATTTTTTCAGAGTTATGTTTTTGTGTTGTTGAATATACCCTTTTAGACCTTACGAAAGTAAAACCAGAATGTATAAGTACGTTCTGGCCCTGATGTACTTGAGTTCAAAGCTGTAATACCCATGACCTCCGTCCCTGTAAGTGTGCAAGGCCTAGGATAACCAACTCCTCCAAGCCAAGTTTAAAATCAAAGCGAGATAATTAAAATCATAACGGCCACAGTTAAGATGATTATCACTCCTGGCAGATAAGACACTTCAAGGAGATTTCTATGTTTTGAATATTTATGAAATGCGATTAGCGAGGGCCGGAGCCTGTGTTAAACACGTTTAAGGATGATATTGAAGCTGTGAGGCGGATTGTGAGTATAAAAGAGGAAGATCAGGAGAAACTGCATGAGGGTTAATAAGGAGAGGGCTATTGTCTGAAGGCCAGGTGCAGGTCCATGAGGATTTGGTACAAGACTGGGAAACCACAGTGTGGATTTGACGCAGCAGGGCTGAAATAGACAAGGGCGTGGGTAAAATAATCTGTATATCAAAATCTAAAATGAACGTGGATCAGAGCAAGATCTTGTGATCCTGCTTGATTTTAAATGCAACTGCAACAGTGTGTGATACACTTAAACTGGTTAAGCATGTTATAGCACCTTTTACTCTCTGTCTAACTACATGCTGAGCATGAGCGCGAATCTCATTGACTCAAAGCCCCAGCAGGAATCATGTTTTGGGGCTCGTTTTTGAATGCATAATTAATTAACTACACCGAGCAGTCGTCACTGACCTTGCGCACTTCCTCGACAACTCCCGCTCACCTTTAAACCAGACGCCTCTGACAAATGTCTCCCTGTTCATTTGACAATGGAACAAAAAGGAGGAAAGTTAAAACTGGAAGATCTTTTGCAGGCATGGACACTGCCTCTTGACAAAGGATAAATGGTTGGATTTCGAGCAGTTTGAGGAGCAGAGATCCTGTAAACAGTGAATGCTGTCTCACAGCAACCAGCCCATGTGTTAGCACCTTGTTGGGTCGACTGCAGCCTGGCAGACGGACTTGTTTTTACAGGGATCAGCACCAAAAGAACCAGGGTGCTTATTTTAACACCTGCCCTGGAGCTCTGTCTGCTCTCAGCCCACCCCCACCACATCCACCACCAACACCCCCAGTGGCCCTCTCCATCTGGGCCCTGTGCCAAAGGCCTCAAAGGCCTGTTCTCGCCATGACAGGCCCCTGCAAACCAGCTCCAGCATAGCATTGAGCGAGAGACTGCAACCAAATGATCTCCAGCTAAATGCCCCCGCCACACACAATGGCTTAAATCTTTTACTTATTAAATACAGACACGCATCCAAGCGACTGAGAGACTGCTCATGATGCACTGAGCTGAGTATTTTGGTCTTGAGAAGCAGTCTGTACCCTGAGAAATGCAACACCAAACAAATTTCTCTGTGACACCAGTAAGACAATAAGAAAATAATTATTTTACCTAAAGGCTGTGTTTATACTGCAAATCTTATACTCTATTCCAGATTTTTGCACAGATGTGATTCTGCCTTCACTGTCCACATGAATGTATGTGAACCACATTTTTTGTTGGTCTGAACCGATCCACAAACTGAAAGGATACATTTTTGTCAGCAAGTTAAAGCCACTGCTGATTCACCTCACAGACTGGATGATGACAGTGGTAATATATTGTCCTTGTCGGAACAAAGTTCTCCAGAAAGTAACTTTACAGGAGAAGGAAAAACGTCTTAAGTTTTCTATTTCTATTTTTTTTAGTTTTCTGTTTCTACTGGTCTTTTGGCCAGTAGAAATACTTTTGGCACAATGTAAATGGCAGCTGACATTTTCAAAATAATAATAAAAATAATAACAATACATTGAGATTCAAGGTTTTGTTCCAACAGCAATGATAAGAATTAGGTAAAGTACGGTGTAAAAACTCATTTTCATCATGACTCCTGGCTGTCATCAGCTCTAGAATGCATGTATCAACTATAGGAAGGACCACATATAAAATCTGACACACTCGTCACACTTAATGGGGCAGATTACCTATAGGTAGAGAAATTCAGTGTGTGTGTGTGGTCAGTTCTCTCCTCTGGTAAGCTGTTTCTCTTTCTCTCTGGTAGAGTGAACTGATGTATCCCTGAGGCCCAGATGCACCCAGCAGGAAAGGACTGTCCATCCTGCAAAGCTGCAGTGATCTGACAAACCTGGGCAGATGTGCCAAGTGCCTCCTGCTCAAGGGTCACGTCCCCCTGTAAGCGATGGCCACAGATGGCCCATATTTCATTCCTGGTCATCCTGTGTTTGCTAAGGTTAGGCTCTCTCCTGAGTGCAGTTATTTGTGACCTCTCAGGAGAGTAAGGACCTGGGGACTTCTCTCAACCAATAGGAAAAAGGCTATCGCTACTTCTTTTCTGTCTTTCTTTCATTATTCTTTCTTTCCTTCCTTCCATCTTTCCTTCCTTCTTTTATCCTCTATAATTCCAGATCACACTGGCTGAGAAGTAAATGAGCATGTTGGTGGCTATGATCACCTCATCATAAAATCATGTTTCTGCTTAGAATTTATTATTTTCTGATTTTTAATTGTTCTTTTTCCTTTATATAATTTATTGATTAACATCTGTCTGGAAAAGGGTGAAGGCCAGTATATATTTCCTCAGAAATGTGTGCAGTTTCTAATTTCTTCTTTACAAGCTGCTGTCAATGCAGGAGTATTGTACACTTCCACTTGCTGAAAATTTAGGGACTTCACAGAACTTGTATGAAAAGGTACAGAAAGTCTAGGTTCCTAGCTGGGGAAGGGCTGATTGACTGTGGCTTCATTTGTATGAAATATAAGAAAATAATTGATTTTTGCAGTCTTTCTCATGAGAATTCTTTGTGAAATAAGGTTGACATGTGAGTGCTCCTGGAGAAGAATGCTCAGCCCTCGACTCTGCCACTTGACCATGTACCAGCCTGGTTAGCTGGTGTGTTTCACAGTAGAGAAAAACAGAAGAACATTGCTGTAATTCTTTGAAAGCGTGGCCAGTTGTGTTCTTTAGAAATCGAGGTTACATGGCACCTGAATACCAGAACAAAATAGCAAACGTCTTTATTTTTTATTAATGTAGTGTTTTTCTTTTGTGTACTTAAACACCACTCACTCCTTTGACCAGCACCTTGTACACAAGGTTCTTCTAGAATAGAAATGTCCTGGACAACCAAAACCAGTATAATTGCTTTAGGTTTTTCCTTTTGACTCTAAAACATTCTCAGCTTTACTGTGGACTAACATAAGAAGATTGCCTTTCATGTACCCTTGGACCCTTCTGATTGGTCCGTCCATCATGTAATGTTCACACAATGTGAAGATCAACAGGTCTTTTCAAACGAAGATAAAAAAAGAAATGTAGAAAAAAAAATTATAAGCACCCTAACATACACAATAATGACAAAAGTACTGGGACGCCTGACCATTACACCAACAGGGAATTTAATGACACTGCATTCAATTACATGAACTTTAATATGTAGTTGCTCCCCCCTTTGCAGCTATAACAGCTTCCACTCTTCTTGGAAGGCTTTCCAAAAGATTTTGGAGTTTGTGTGGAAATTTGTGCCCATTCATTATCTTAGAAAACTAGCCAGCTACTACATCATTTAAGACAACTGGTAGGAAAGAAGTGAACGCATCAGAGCACATTATTTGAATTTATGAAAGTATGCCAACAGCCCAGAATTGTTCCAGAACAACAGAACATTTTTATAGCCTGAATCCAGAAGATGTCCCGAGATTATATAGATAGTTTGGTCCTTTTTGGTTCTATTTCATTCTATTCATAGACTCATGATAGAAAATAGAGGCAAAACTTAAGTAACTCTATCAAATTCATATTTGACCAAAAACGACATAATACATAAATTAATTTATTAATTGATGTACCACTGTGTGAATTTCCTGTGCGTGCAGTCAATTGCATGACGAGTGGTAATCTTGGGAAAGTGAAGTAAAAGTGACCATTATGTCATACGTGAACACACCACAGCACACAGTGTGAACAGCACAAAATTCTTCCTCTGTATTTAACCCCTTCACCAAGTGAAGCAGCAGGCAGCCAGGAACACAGTGCCCAAGGAGCAGTGTGTGAACTGGACATATGTTTGGATTATTTCACTGCTGGAAGAACCAGTCAGACATCTTTTCAGCTGTGGCAAGCAGATTTACATTCAAAATATTCCACTATCACATCACAGATCCTCCACCATACTTAACTGTGCAGATGATGGTCTTTTTCTGTATCATCATCTGTATGTTGAACCTGGTTCCAGGTCAAAGTTTCAGCAGGGTCTAGTGAGAAAAGACTTTTGGTATGTCTTCCAGATATTTTATATGCATTCTCTTCCAGGCAGGTTTACTACAGCTCCTGTTGTTTAATTGTTTTATTATTGTTTGCAATGGCAGTGAGTGTTTTCAGGCATGCAGCCATTTTCAGAGCCATTACAAGATTAAGAAACAATCAAAGCACTTTTACCTCATGTTATAAGTGTATTCTCCAATCTTCTCCATGTTGATGAGTGACTAAGGTCATTTGGCCTCACGTTTATACACCAGTGAAACAAGAAGTCATGGATAACCACTTGAGAGTTCATTCAAGTGACCTTAAAATGGTTATAGATAAATTGGAACATGCTGTGGTTATATTTTTGGCAGCATGAAATATTGTAACACATGCTGTTTTGAAAGACAACATGTTGATAATGTTTTCCCTTTACTTAGGTTGAATTCATTTCAATTAATTTAAGCTTTTTTTCTGCGTAAGAGCTAACCACAGGGCATTATTTTCATGACCTTTTAGCAAACACCTTTACCATAATTATGGAGCTGGCTGTAGTATAATGTATTATATGGGGACAAATGGCTGTGAGCAGTGAAATATGAAATATGAAGTGCTGATGTTGAAACAGATTTGCAAGACGAATAAGTCAGATAACCATTACCAGTTCCCAATTGTAAATAAGTTTTGGAGGGACGTTTATTGCATTTCTGCACTTCTCCTGAACCGTACATTTCCCGAAAGCTGACAGATTCTGCTGTTGGTCCCACTCCTTTCGAAATTGCTAGCTAAACACAGAGAGAATCCAGAGAGTATTTTGTAAGCAAATATTTCTGAACAAATGATGCTCCGCATGTCATCTGTATATTTACGATGGCTCAAAGACATGGGTGTGTGGATCTAATTAAAAATGTGAGCGGGGTTAGCAGCCTGCTGCTTCTCCGCTAGTCTCTTGTTGCCAACTCTTGGCAGCTCTCCTGTCAGAGAGCCAGCTGTTTAGTCCTGCCCTGAATTATTGCCAGCTCGCAATGCATTGTGGGACATCTGGTCAGAGCATTGCTTTTGTTATGTTTTGTCAATGCAAAGTCTTTTAAGTTCCCAAGCTAAAACATTAGAAGGAAAGGCCCCTGTTTCTCCAGTAGTGATTATTGTGATTGTTTCTCTCTATCCATTTTTTTTACTGAATTTCTATGTATGAAAGCACAATAGTCACATTTCAAACCTCTATTGACACACATTACTAATTCCCCACATTGTTTTGTGACGTTTTTGTCAGTTGGAAATGAATATGAGTAGATTAAAAAGCGAGAAAGAGGAGAATGGAAGCGTGGGTGTGGGCTGCTTCCTTTAGCCTGCAAACACGGAGTCGGAAAAATTAAAAGAACATAAAAAACACTTTAGCATTGCCGGTACAATCCAATTAAATAATAATATAACAATCAGTTTGGATTTTTCTCAGTACAAGAGAGAAGCAGGAAAAGAGAGGGAGGGGGCAAAAGCAGATTATTGCATATTGTTCTCAAAAACAAGACTGGAAGTTCAGGTTTACTCCCAACAGGTCACCATTCATTTCAATACAGATGTAATGTCCTTATACATGTATACTGTATTAAAGTGTTTAGTTTACTGAAACATGTTTAGCCTATTCTAAGGTGCATTAGACAATAAATAAAATGTGTCAAATTCAAATGATCACGGTAGCAAAATTCTCAGCATTCAAAAGAAAATATTCGTTTTGTAAAGTAAAGAAAAGTGGCCCCTTATAGTCACAGATGAACACACCACAGCACAAAGTGTGAACCAAGTGAAGCAGTGGGGAGGTGCCCGGGGAGCAGTGTGTGGGGATGGTACCTTGCTCAAGGGTATCTCAGTGGTGCCACTAGCAATCCTGGGATTTGAACCCATGACATTCTGATTGTAGTGGCAACCCCCTAACCACTAGATAACCACAACAGCTCTGTATACAAAAATCTCATGCAACTATCTATCTATCTATCTATCTATCTATATATGATGCAGTTGATGCAGTTAACGAAGTTGTGCTACCCCAAAAACCAGTGACCAAAAGCCAAAAGTTCAAAACCCACACAAAAAATGTCAGCAGATAAATCAGCCATGTCTTCCTGCTGTAGCTGTAGGGTAGTAGGAGAATGGCAGGATAAAAAGCAATACCGACAAGCTTCGCCAACCTGGCAGCAGTTACAAAAGAACACATTTGTGGGTGAACCATGGATAGGTCAATTGTAGCGTTGTATTACAACAGCCAAGTCTCAGGTGTCAGCTCTCACGTAAGTTAATTGTCTTGGGCTTGTCTCAATCTGCACACTTTGCCATGGTCTTATCTCAGTCACTTTGAAAGGAAAATATGAGACCAGTGGAGTGCACGACCTCTTTTATTATATATACGTCATTTATTTATTTTCATGTGAGCATGGATGTTTATAGTGAAGAACATTTTAAACTACTGCCATCCTGCTGCTACACTTCTCACAATGATTGTTGATACTGGCAGCACATGGCAATAGCAGTTACGGCACAAAGCTCAGTGTTGAGCTTCAAGTCATATTTTGTGCCTCTAAAACAACTATCACGCTGTACTGAGAGCAATTTCTCAATTGTCCCTTAGTCTTCCATAAAAATGGATACATTGCAGAGGCAATTGTAGATTGTTGTACCTTTACTAAGTCTACTGTATTCTTACATTGGAATAATAAGAGAGAAACATATATAAAAGCGTTAAGTTTATTTTTACCACTTGCCTCTAAAAGAAGTATGCTACTTTGCAAGATCCAGATCATCAAAAAAGATGTCAAAAAACGATGAAGTGCAGAATTCTGAAAGGCAGAATTGGACTAATGGGCTAATACCATTTTTGGTTTTTATGTTATATGTCATGTACACTGGTACCCTGACTTACGCGTGTCCCAACTTACGAGTTTTTCGAGATACGAGTCGTCTCTCAGACGATTTTTTGGTTTGAGTTGAGAGCTAAAATTCGGGTTATGAGCAGTTGTGCTTGCAGTTATTTTACAAAAGTTCGTTTATCCATCTATGTGTCCAAAGAAAGTGAGTGCGAAGGACAGTGCTGAGAAGAAGCAGATGATGTGCATTGAATTAAAGAAAGAAATTAGAAACACATGACCAAGGTATGCGTGCGGCGACATGGTGAAGCGGTACGAGCGTAGCACTTCTACAGTCTGCACCTTACTGAAGCAGAAGGAGTCGATAATGGCTATAACGCCAGCCAAGGGCGTTAAAATATTTTCTAAACACTTCTGGAGAAGCTGCTGATGGTGTGGTTGACGGAGAAGCAGCTCGCAGGAGATCCCATAACGGAGGATACAATCTGCGAGAAGACTCGAGCTGTTTATGCCGATTTGCTGCAGCAGACCCAGACACTTCGGCGAACAAGGCATCGGGTGAGCTGTTTAAAGCCAGTCGGGGCTGGTTGGAGAATTTTAAAAAGAGGACCGGCATTCACTCAGTTGTCAGGCATGGTAAGGCAGCGAGCGTGGATATGAAGGCAGTTGAGGATTACCTCAAAACTTTTGCCGGAATTATAGCAGCCGAAGCATCTTCAAGTCGTCTGATCTCCAAGGCAAATACATTATACTTAATAAAACCAGTTTATTGCAGTTCATTCTACTGTATTGTGTTTTTATACAATATTCGTTATTCATAAGCACATTTTTTTTATTTAAACACATATAACAAAAAATGGGGTGTTTTTTGGAGGTCCGGAACGGATCAATGGCATTTCAGTTCATTTCAATAGGGAAAATTGATTTGACATACGAGTATTTTGAGTTACGAGCTCCATCACAGAACAAATTAAACTCGTAAGTCAAGGCACCACTGTATATTAAATTTGCAACAATTTCCACCTTTTTTTCTCAGTTTTAGATCTCTGGTCTTCGTTTTGTAAGACTGGACTCAACTACAATGAAATCTCAGTCGTGACTCAGTGTCACTACAAATGGTCTTGGCTACAACACTTGTCAATTGTGCTGCAAAGCACCCTACCCATGTTCCCAACCAGTTTTATTCTCACCCTTTACTCCTACACTCACTCATTTGTGAAAACTAGCCTAGTGTCTGTGAGCTGACCTTTTCCCATTCATTTTAAAAGCCATAACTGGCTAGCTGCAACCTCTCCTGCTCCGCTAACTATAGTGGAAGCCTGTGCTGTGATCACAGAGCAGCATACACATTGTTCCAGCTCAAACACACACACACACACACACACACACACACACACACACACACGTATACAGTACTGATGCCCCCACCGCGTCCCATGTTTATAATTCATTATTACTGCTAAGTATACAGCCTGGCCTACTCCTCTCAGTGGACATCAACTCTACTGTTTTTGCGCTAACACACTTTCCAAGAGCTTGCGTACTTCACGGATAGTCTTCTGAGTCTCAGTTTTTGATGACAAAAGAAAGGGACCGATAGCACAAAACAACACCAACAAAAATGCTACCCCCCTCCTTATTATCCTGTTTTTCTTGAAGAAATGCATGCGTTTGTTCTCTTTGTTTTGCTCTGGAGATGTTTTCCTTTTTTTTTTTCTTTTTTTTTTGTCGACTGTTGTCGACTCTGAAGCTCGTGGGCCAAAAGCTCATAATCATTTCAAAAGGTCCTTTAAATATATAATAAGCATGCTACATTTCGACAAACAAAGTGTCACACTGTGGAAGTAAACATGAAGGCTGACTTCTGCATTCAGGCAACGGCCTCCAACGGAAAACTGTGTTTTATGACCTTTCACTCACAACCACACACACACACACACACACACACACACAAGCAACACACATACATACAGACACACACGCACACATGCATAAATGTATGCATGCACATGCCACTTTCTTTTTAACAATGATACCTCACAGTACACTCAAAAATGTGCCAAAAGGGCTTTTTTTGCGTGGTGCTATGAAGAACCACTTTTAGCTCCCTAAAGAACCATGCTTGAAAAGTGATTGGTGAGTGTGAAGAATCATTTTAAGGTTTCAAGAGCCTTCTCTTAATGTTAAAGTTCCATACCAGATCAAGGGTTAGGAATATTTACCCAAAAAATTATTTACCTGTACCATTCCACAAAGCATATAATACAATGTACCTGTCAAGCAAAAATTGTCAGATAATATTAACATGGCATACACTTACCACTAAAGGTTCCTAAACATGTAGTTCCAGGACAAGCCTTCATTTCTATAAACCCATTACACTGAGTGGAGGCTCTTTAAACATGAAATAGGTTCTTTATACTAGCACAGCTCTTTTACAAAAATGGTTCCTCAAGGAATCATGCACTGAAGTGTCCTTTACTAAACCAAAATTGATGCAATGCTGCAAAGGTTGGGCCTTTTTAGTACTTCTACTTTAAGGACCGTATAATGTAAAGTTTTTTTTTTCTTGTAAAGAATTGAATTGAGAAATCTATGATCTATAACTGTCACGTTCCAAATCTGGATGAAAAACTAGGAGTCTGAGAGTTTGGAAATTGCTTCCACTACAGAGTAACAGAGTCGCTTTCC
>JBBIGA010000001.1:48498754-48513442 GCA_037576975.1 Alestes dentex | reverse complement strand
GTAAAGTTTCCTCCCCCTACAGGCGAAATAGCGATATTGCAGCCTGGAGAGCAGTATTTAAGGTGGAACGAAAATTTTGAATAAGGAGCTGCGAATAAGGAGCTAACTCTAGCGTCGTGTTCGGTGTTCTGTTAGTTGAAACGTGTAGAGATGGGATGAGCAGGTTGGGGCGGGGTCTGCGTGTTACGGACTGTGTGTGGCTGAGGGAGAGAGCGAGTATGAGAGAAGCGAGGGTGCATCTCGCTAGTTGGGCTCTGTCATTTTTCTGTTTTACTGCAGCATGGTTATGGCCAACAGTAACCTGTTCTGTAATAATAAACAGTAGTTTACGGCATAACTGTATTTTTTTCTGTAATACCTTACATTACCGCATTACAGCAAAAAGTAATGCATTACAGTAATTCGTTACTTTTGTAACGCATTACTCCCAATACTGCTCCTGAATGACATGCCTAATGACTAGAATGGCATTTTAAGTGGCTAATCAAATAAATGCTATATTTAAATAACAATACTGATTGCAAACAAGTATTATGAAACTAGTGCATAAGTTACTCTACCAGTTTGGACACATCTACCCAAGGAAATTTGAGAAAAGAGTAAAGAGAACTTCTAGAAAAGAGATAACAACTTTGAAAGGGCAAATCTAAAAAGTGTTTAAAAAAGCACCCCTCCCCTTTAACTTGATGCAGCTTTTCACACTCTTGGAATTCTCTGGAGTAGCTGCATGAAGAGCCACTCGAGATACTTTTCCAACACTTCTTTATGCTAAATATGTTACACGTACTGAGCACTTGTTGACTGATTGAAAATCACTTGGTCGAGTATGTATGTATCTACGTCTATGTGCTACACCAACTTTACTATTTATAATTGTGTCAGGATCAAATTGCAAGCATTTAAACGTAAGCGTTTCGATCAAAACAGACTATTTTAAATCATTTCAGATTATGAGAACTTTATTTGGATATGCAAACTTTTGACTAGTAGTGAATTTTTGTTGAGCATGGACCCACATACATCTCTTGCTGTTTAAGAGATTAGGAAAACATCTCAGGTTGGGAGGAAAGACAAATGACTGCAGATTGGACCTTCAAAAAGTTTTGAGCCTCAAAGTCAGAGAAAAAAAATCATCCTATATCAACACTGCCTCCCAGGTGTGGGCGAATGTAAATTAGACTTGGCTGTGATTCGAGGTAAAACACAAATATATTGGACACACTCTTGTTTGCTTGTTTATCGCCTTTGCCTGCTTTTTTGTGCATAGAAAGGCAGCATCATTGGCAGGGAGGAGGATTAGCTGTGAGTGAGATGAGCGATTTTGGTCCATATGTAAAGCATTTGGCGCTGCTGCACCTGCTCTGCCAGGCTTTGTCATGCGCCCTGAGCCGGGCTCAATGTGGGCATAATGGAAGGTACACATTCGGAAGACAAGGTACATTTCTGAGGCTTTAATGGCAAGCATGGTGCAGCAAACCCTGAAATAACGTGATAGAAGAGGCGCATGAAAGGCATCCTCTGCCTCTTAAGACTATGATTTAAAGGAGGAGATGGGGATCGAGAGCGGCATTAACTCCATTTAGCACACAAAGTGCTTTTTACACTGGTTGGTTCACGTGCTTTTGAAATGTTCCTGATTTCCTTTTTTTGCTTTTGTTGTTGTGTATTCATTGTTTTTTGCATGTGTTCTAGTTCTTGAAGCATATCATGACTATCATATCAAAACCTCATATGTTTGTTTGTTTTTGCCATCTTTTACACCCTTCAAAAAAGCTATCTGCTCTATCCATACTGTAAACACTTCATGATGAACGGACAAATAGATCCTGTCCAAAGCTGCTTGGAATAACGTCATATTACATTAAGTTGCATATAAAGTTGAGAACATTCTTCCTTTTTTCCGAGGATATGAGGGCATGAGGAATATGAGGTTTCATTACTAAACATGTTATGAACATGAACAACGAAAATGCAAAGGTGTTTAATCCAATCTCGAATTCCAGGGAAAGCTTTCAAAACGGGGCCTATAAGATCAACAGCCCTTAATCACGTCCCAGTGTGAGTGGCTTTTAAATGATGAGAAACAATGAGAAGATTTCACCACAATATGCCCATACGTGAACAAACGGCATCAGAAACGGATTCCCACACGCCCATTCGAGCTAGCGTGCTAATTAATCTTCAATCAAACAGCCCGTGTTTGGATTGAAATGTCAGGGACAGATTTACCAGGTGCCCCTGTGCAAGCGTGCAGTTTTTGCTGGAGAGTGGCTGTGTTAGTGACTGGGGCTTGGCCTGCTTTCTAAGCCCTGCCCGCTCCGCCGCTAATCTGATCCTGGCGGAGGAATGTGGGATTTGGCAAGCGTGTGGCCATAAATAAAGAGAGAGGGGGCTACACAAAAGAATGTGTTAATTACTAATTATACAGAGAAAGGGAGCAGACCAAGCAAATGAGAGCTGGAAGGCTAAATGGAGATGTCTGCGCCCGAGCTGCACTGTTACTGCCACTAAACGCAAAACAGAAATCAAACGCCGCAATCAGTCAAACCATTAAGAATGTTTTCCCTCCATGACTGTTGCGAAAAAAATTCCTTCTTATGATGATATGCCAGGCTGGAGACGCTAACGCCCCCCACCTTCACACCCCCACCCCCCCTTCTCGAAAGGCCAGGCGAGCGAGACGGGGACGGGAAATATTTCCACACTGCTTTAACCTTCGCTTAAGACTGGCCTCAGCAAACTCAAACATTTAGATAACCTGATTCAGTCTCATTATCTTTCTCTTTTTTTCTGTTTTCTGTCATATATCATAATACCCCCCCCCAATAAAAAAGAGCACAAAGCTGTCCACGCTTAAATGTCACACCAGAGAGTCTCTTATGAAGTTTCAGCACATACAGATACAGTAATGTGCGGCATAAGCAAGCATTCGACTATTATTCCTAAAACGAAAATGTGGTATTAAAAAATTATGTGTTGTTTTCTTACTGTGTGGCCTATTAATGGAGTGGGGGGAGGAAGAAGTGGGAGAGAATTAAAGTTTAAGCAGTTAGTGACACCCGCTGAAATTTAGGATCGCCCCTTTATAAAAAAAAAAAAGGCGGAAGGAATGAAATAATAGATTTGTGGCTGGCATCTTGCCTGCCTGCAACTTCCTGGGCTGATCATTAAAGCTGGCATCTCCAGGTCGCTGGGAAACATTCACGGCCCCTCAGAGTAATGCCTGCTTCTGCATCTGTCCCGGCTGCCTGTCTCCTGAGCCTTCCCTCACTGATGTTAAAAGAAATCTTTATTGTCAGTCACATATCCTATTCACTTTGTTCACCTGCGCTGACAGTCCTAGGCTGTGTGTGGATGTATGTGTGCGTGTATGTGTGTGTGTGTGTGTGTGTGTGAATGGGAGAGGTTTGCCTATGTGTTTGTATGCTGGGATGTGTGTGTGTGTGTGTGTGTGTACATGTGTGCGTATACTCCACCCCCCAACATTGGCATCTCTGAGTTTCTAAATGCTTCCTCATTAGTTTAAATCTGTTTGAAATCTCCAAGTGAGAGGTTGATAATGAAGTGAAGCAGTGGCCCTCTCTTAAAGCCATGACAGGTGGGGAGACGGAGCCTTCAGCTCTGTAAGAAAAGGGGGAGGATGGTGGTGGTGGTGGGGGGGTTTGGAAGTGGGGCAGTGGGGGTGCAGGGCGTTGTTAGTTTGTTGGTTTACAGCCACAGGGTGGTGGACTTCTCAGTGTTTCCTCAGCCGCTCCAAACAAGCGCATCCTAATACCGCCGCTGCTTCTTTCACCACTTCCCTTCATCTGCGTCCATGCAGCACTTTGGCATACGGCGCTGACAGTTTGCTGAATTATTTAGCTAGCCGGTGCTGGTGTTTGCGCTGGTGTTTATTATGCAGCCGGTGTCTGTTAATGAGGTCAATAATTTGAGGCTGACTCCCGTACTCCATGCACCTAATGAGACTGTGCCAGTGCTTAGGCATGGGAAAGATAGAGGGACAGCAGTTTTACTTGGGAAGGAAAAAAAGAAGAAGAGCAGTAAACTTCAGCAGACTCCATGACTAACCCTTCATTTTAATTATTTCAGGCAGAGGAACTCTGCAAACTTTCAGTCCACACTGCACCTGTGTTTGTAAGCAGACAAAAATAGGGGTATTTTATAATGACTTGAATATGATAAAATGTAAGAAATGTTGTGTGTAAAGTTTTTTTGTTCAATGAAAAACCATTTTTTTGCACTCTCAATCTCTCAAAGAAATCTAAATATATTTAAAAGTAATTACTATGTAACTACAATGTAATTATTATAATAATGATGCAATCTTACTTAATTAGTCTGGCTAAACAACAGTAATAACTCAACACCTCTAAGGGATAATACTAATAACACATAAATTAATAACTTAACTGACTTATTGTAACTCTCCTGTAATCATACTCTAATAACTTACATTGAATTGATAATAGTTACTGAGCAATAAGCCTTAATTACTAACTCACCAATAAGCATAAAGTAAATTAAAGAAGCTCATATGAACCATAATATTAATAGCTCGTTCATACCTTATAGTTTAGCTGTTAATTATCTTCTATAAATATCTTTCCTTTACGAACAGTGATTGTAATAAATGTTTGGTTGAGTGCATGCAGGCTAATCAGTGTGAGCAGTGAGAGTCATATCTTTCCCAGGCTGCAGTGCAGTGTTAAAACTTTCATAGCGGGTTTTAATTAAATGATTTACTTCGTTTTATCCCCTTGCATATCCTCCACAGGCGTGAGAAGTTGAACTCCCCTCATTTTGCTGTTCAGACGATGAAGCAGAGGGGAAAACATCTTTAGATTGTTGACGACTAAGTAAATCAGTCTCCTCGCCGCAGAGACGGGTGACAAACCAAATTTGCGGGATGCAATCGGTTTTAAGTCTTGTGACCTCGCATCCGGGAGCAGATAAAGGCGGGCGTGTGACGGAGAGAAACGGAGGAGAGATTTAAACTGCTAATCACGCTCGCAAATTCAAACTCTGGCATCTCGGTTATCTCTCACTTTTCCAGGGGGAGAGATAAGAGTTTATGCTCAGAAGGATTGATTATCTCACAAATAAACAAATATGGACTCCTTGTCTATTAAACCATGACCAGATCTGCTCACTTATTTATTTATTTCCATTTTTTTTAAGTTTGGAAAGGAAAAAAAGAAAAGAAAAAAAATATACATATTAACTTTGCAGGTGCACGAGGACAATGATTCTCTGATTAAAAAAGCGAGGCCCCTCCTCACTCCCCCCTCCTGAGCAGAGCCGTGGAGAGGAGGAGAAACATCAACAATTTTGAAGCACTTTGCATTTACTATTTCTGGGTTGGTTTTTTTTTTTTTTTTTTTTTCTTTTTTTTTTTGAGGACCAGTTCCAGACTGGCTGAAATCCAGCTCACTTCATTTTGTATCAAAATCACTCGGTAATTTCCAAAAAATCATTTAAAGTGCATAAAAGGCAATAATGAGGGAATGTATAGATTTTTTTTACTCTCTCTCTCTTTCTCTCTCTCTCTCACACACACACACACACATACACACACACACAAACAAACACACTCACACACGCACACCCATGCACAGACACACACACACAGGGAGAGAGGAGGAGATATGTTGACTTTTAACAGAGGGGGCAAGCTAATTTTTTGCTTCAATGACTAGAAATCTGAACATGTCACATAATTCAAATCTGAATGAATACAGGTGTGCATGAACACGACTGTGCAGAGCTAAAGCGCTGGCGTTCGTCTGCAGAGTTGGACAATCAGGAAAACAAGGTTTTAACACATATTATAGAACATCTGATGGTGTAATGTGCAGAGGATTTTAACACCAAACCCATGAAACATAAGATTTCATTTGATCCTTTATTATTTTTCTTTCTTTCAGATAAGGTCATTTGGAGTAAAATGATTCCACTCTGTCACAGGTGAGTGCTATCAGGACACCTGACCCTTCTTGGAGGATCTCTCTATCAGCAGTCCAGTGATTCTCTCTGAAATGCTCTAAATCCCAATAATGTAATTTCTGTTCTTTTCAACTTTGCACAGGGAAAATCCAAAAAAAAAGAGACCGAGGCTCCAATGTATGGAGCCATTGTGTCTTGGTTTCAACAGTTTTCAAAATCAGAAATATTTTCCTTTTCTAGTTTCACACTACTATTTTTTTCCATTGAGAGAATTATGCCGTTGCGGAGGGATCCTCTCTTTAGCACAACCATTTTTAACATTTTTTAAAATTTCTTTATTGATTTTTCCTGACTAAAATGTTTATCATGAAATATTTCAGTTTCTAATCTCATTGTAATTTGATATGATGATTTTTGACAAAATAAAATGTTTATTCACTGTTAACACAACATGAAAAAAATGAAGACAACCATCTCATATTTTACTATGTTGATAGGAAATCAAATCTTTCATTCCTAGTAGCGTTCACAACATTTTGGGTCCTGTGTAGACATCTATCCAACCACTTTAGGTTTGGAGAGGTGAAAATCAATGTACACTCCTAAAAAGGTTCCACAAAGGGATCTTTTTGCCGCAGGATTATTTTTCTATAGTATCAATGTAAATATCTCTTTCTGGTGCTTTTATCTGTGAGAGTGTAGATTATAACTCTCAGCAACCTCAAATCTCTGAACAGAAGCTTCATTAGGGAATGACCAAAAAAAAGTCTGCAGAAACCTGTTGGAGGATGGTGAAATCCATTTTGCTAAAAGAGTTTTAAAACAGGTGGATTGTGCAAAATTTTTCAAATATACAACAAAAAAACAAACAAACAAAAAAAAAAACAATAGTGAAAGTGATAAAACAGAACCTTGATGGACAGTATTATTTAAATGTTATTTTCTCTGTTTTTACTCTGCAGATATTGTTTTAAATCATAATACATTTGGTCTAGGATTAATCAGTCTTTTTTTTTTTTTTGAACAAAATTAATCATTAATAGGATCCTGCAAGCTGGCACCCACTTTTATCCCAACTGATTTTAGAGCAATTGTATTGGTCCGTTTGTCATGAAATTTACACAGTGTAAAGGGAAGCTGAGGTTTTCGAATGTTACAAAAAAGTGACAGGTTTTTGTTATGACAGTTGCTACATGTAAAAAAATAAATAATCAAACATGCAAACAATCAAACAAATAAATAAATAAGTAGAAATTTCTCATTCTGCAGAGCCTCCAGTGCTCACATAATGCCTCCCCTCTTCAGCCCGTTCACATCTTATGCAAAGCGACTTACAACAGAAGGCCGATGCCAAGCAGCATCAGCTTTCTCCCGCGCTGGAGAAAAGGAGCAATATTAAAAAAAGGCCCCTGATGGATGCCACAATAGTTCTGCCTTTCATTATCGCCCCGCCGCCTGTGTCACATCCCAACATAGACTTCGTTGTGCATGCATAGTAAATGACTATTTACCTGCCAATGCCTTTGATAAGTCTTGTCAGTGGCAGCCCTGCTGCCCCTTTGCTCCCTTGCTTGTGTCCCACTCCCTTAACCCCCCCCCCCCAAAACCCTGGACCACTGCTTTTTCTTCTCCTTCGCTCTTTCTCTTCTTTTGCCCCACAATCACACACTGATGAGCTCGCGTTCATCTCTACCGGCCAGCTGCTCAGTGAGAATTTGTAAGATTACATTTTCCACAGGTGCCATTCTCTAAGGGTTTATCAAGAAAGTTTCTTTGATTGCTTCCTCCTTTTTCTCTTTTTTTTCTTTCTTCCATTTCCTCCTGCCCCCCACCACTCCTCCTGCTTGTGTCTCTGTTCTTCCTCCCTCATCTTCCTCTGGTTCTTTATCCCCTCTACCGCTTGTCGCCGTCTACCCGCTGGGGTTTTGTATTGCGGTCGCTCTGTTTATGCAATCCCTTGTTTTGAAGTGACAGGCCGGGATAGATATGCAATATTAAAGAGGGGCCTTATGAATTTTTGACATCTAATTAGTTAGCTTCCCCAGTTAACACATCGAGGCTCATGAGGGCAGGGCTATCAGAGAAGGCCCTCGTGGAGTGTCGGCAGTAGGGTCCCTGCCATTTCTAATGTATTCTTCTCTAATGCAAGTAGTAATCATTGCTCTAAGGTTAATTAATGGCCCTTGCTGGCCGGCATTTTCACAGATCAGCCCTGTAGAGCCACCGGTGCACCAATTAGGTCTTTTATTCCCCTCTGCTCTCTCTTTAAATGTCTTCAAAGACCAGGGAACACGTAATAAAGGAGGAAATCTGTGACACTGTTGAAGTTCACACATGACACAGAGCCCAAAGTTCAGGATATTCTAACCCCAAAGCACCAACGAGACATTGTATGATCCAAGTTTGCGTCATCAACAAGTGCACTACTCATAAGTAAACCAAATGAAACAGGAATGCATAAGGGAGTAGGTGCTTTTGTCCTCTCTGTAAAAATGAAATTTTTTGCATTCGCTAGTCACAAACAGTAGGGGTGCACACTTTGAAGTAAAGATATTACCCATGCAGCCCCCCATTCCTGTCCCAGTGTGCCACCCACCACCCCACCCCCACAACGCCCAGTTCTTGTACGAATCTCCACGTCCTTTGTTAACATTTGATTCCCAAAGGTGCACCTGACGACAATAGGCCTCAGTGCCTTCTCTTTAATAGTCAAGCATATGTAGAGTGCAGAGGAGAACACAATGGGGAAGCGGCCTCGGCGGGGCGTGTAATCAGACACTGATAGAGGAGGAACTGGAGATGTACAGATAAGATGAGAATCTCCCCATTTCCTTTCATCTACACATCTGTCTCCACATCCACGTCCCAATCGTGCCATCTTAATCACTGCAAATACCTGCTTATTCCCACTCCTATGGAGACTTAGACTGACACTTTGAGACACAAATAAAATGCTGGCACAGTTGTGGCTATAAGGTAAAACGTTAATAACAATAAACCTGTTTTAAAACACCACTTCAAGAGATGAAAAGCACTTAAGATGAAGCTAGACCTCAGTGTGAGAGGGTGCCACACCTCCATAAAAAAGTGATAAAAATTATACAAAATTATAAATCTCTTGAAACTGAGACGCCTTTCCATTGCCTATGGATTAATGTCATTCTGTGATATCACTTAAGGTGTCTATTATACATATTTTAATCCCAACCATGTTTGAGATTTGCCTACCACGTTGTCTTGGGTGTATATGGTGTCCCAACTTCTATCCGTTAGAATAACCCACCACTCCCTACTGATTTTTTGTGAAGCATTTATTTTATTTTATTTTATTTTTATTTATTCAATTTCTTTTTAAAATGTAACATTTTTTTTGTTTGTTTCTTTACCTCTGATTGTAGCTGCCACTGCACTGACATACCTCAATAGCCCAGAAATATTTGTACATAGGCACATTGGTAATTGACACATATTCATCAAAAATCTGTAGTTATTTTTAAAGGATTGCACGTTTTAAAAAAATAATGACTGTTCAGTTAATACTTAAAATAAAAATTAAAAAGGCCTTTATAACTTTGCATTGACAACTGTATATACAATGTCCTTGAGAGCTTCTAGGCTGAAACTTCAATATTAGCTGGATAACAGTCGCTAAGTGACCCGAATCGGTGAAAGTAGCTCCAACAAATTGTTGATAGTATCAAGTAAAAGTAAACTGCCTTCAGACCAGTCTCAATGAGGAAGCTCTTTCGTTTATTTTCAGATAAAACTGGTCAGCAATGTAGGCTTACAAACAATTGTACCTGATCATAGGCTATTAAATAATAATGAAAAGCTCTTTACATGTCAGATAAAATTTCATAGGATTTGGCGGAATCAAGTTACGATAATCCCTCTCTGAAGTGAACTAACAAGTCTGGGTGTTTTGGCTGTTTCAGAGAGCTTTCCAGAACAAAGCATGTAACTCTTGACATGCCGTGATCTGGACAACTGACAGTAAGCCGTTCATCTCTGCTGCTCCTGAGCTAGCAGGACAAATAAACTGCAGCTAAGAAGCTCCGAACAGACCACCAAAATCACCCATACTGACAGCTCTGGCACCAGAATGATCAATTAACTGATTATTCCAGTGAGGGCCTTGATTCGATAATCAGCACGGCTATTAATCACTTTTTATCTGCTAATCAGAGGCTCCTTATTCATTATGCGGAACGTATCAGGAGAGAAGTCAGCCTGGGCCATGTTTTCAATCAGGCCTCTTTCCCTTAGATCCTGTGGTAGGTAACATGGTACAGTTATATGATAGGAACCCGCACACACGTTACTGAGCTCTCTATGTTATGATGGATGGTACTCAGACGGGAAGGGCAGCACACACATGTGAATAAAGTAAATCTGCATGACCGAAAAGACAACAAAGGTACGCGGAACAGGAGAAAAGAAGAGAAAAGAAAAGAAAAAGAAAATAAATTACATATTTCATATTCAAGAGACATGCTGTACAGTCATCTTTGGGGAAAAAAAAAAGGTCTATGAAGTGATTCTGAATAGGACTGGAGCAGAAAGTCTCTCTGATAGCATTTGACGTAGTGAATCTGAAATCATCTTCCTCTTCCTAAATGTTCACCTCATTTTCCGAGCCTGCCTCTCCTGACATAAATGCTTTTCGTTTATTTATTTATTTTTTTCATTTAGAGTCAATTGACCTGACAGAATGGTTAGCAATTAAGTGATTTTTGTAATGGTCCTAGGGTAATTTGCTTGGGCTTGTCAGCTGTATTTTATGAAGCTACCCCCACCCTTTCTCCCTCTCGCTGGGGCATAATAGCTGATAATTTCAAAATCTTTATCCTCTGTTTCCCTCTCAATAAATTGAAATTACAGGAAGTTGTTGGAGAAGCTTAAATTTCCCCCTTTTTGTTCCATTCTTGCTATTTCGTAATTGACAGTAAAGGGAGGCTTTGTACTCAGGCAACCATAACATAATCAAGGCTAATGTGTAAACTCTGTCACTTGGTAAGCAAAGAAATGCAGTCTCCTGGGTTCGGCTAAAACTACAGGAAGTTTTCTGCATAGCTAATTGAGAATATCATGCCTTGACATCTTTTTTTTTTTGTTGTTGTTGTTGTATTTTTTTTTTTCCCTTACACTTCCTTACGCTTCTTTAAATCTGTACTCACAAACCGCATGTGTAAAATTGGCTGCATACCAGCTAAAACCTAATCTGAGAAAGGGACTTACGCATCTTTCCTCATATAATGGCACAAAATGGCTCCGTGTATTCTCATCTAATCAAATTACCGTCATGATGCATGCCCTGCTTCATGTCGTCATTAAGGATATAGCATGAAATACCTTTAGCTGTCGTCTAGCTGCCACCCCTCCATCACATAATGTTTTTCGGCTAATCATCTCAGCTTGTAATAACTCCAGCTGCACATCTGCTTTCCACCATAACACTTCACTAATTCTTCCCTCATTTCACCGTGCATCATTCGCTCCTAACACAATCAACATGTATTAGTTGGTAATGACTTAGTGGTTAAGAGCGAATAGATGTCAAGGGAGCTACTTTTTTCCTCCCTCAACTGGAGCTCCATCAGATGAATCAGGATGCGAGAGAGGAGAGGAGAGCCTTGTCAATCATGTAAAATTTTCGCATGTCTGCCTTCAGAAAGTGAAGCTGGCAAGACATAAATCCAGAGGGAGGGGACTCAAGCACAAGCAAACATTTGCCTTTCCCTACAATTAATGGTACAGGTCCTGTTTAAACACAGAGAGGTGCTATTTATCAGAAATATTGAACGTTCAGCATCATGTGCAAGTGACAGTTCCTAGTGTCTTCAAATGAATAATCAAAGATCAACAGATTTCACTGGCAGTACATCATCTACTTCTCAGTCTTGTCTCTTCTTTTGGAGGATTACAATATGTTAGATTATGTCATATTATGAGGCATGAAAAATGATCCATTGCATACCATGGGTATATAAGAGTTATTTGACTTTAGAACACATCAGTGTCTCACTGGAGACTTTAATGTTTCTTTTGATTGTATTTAATACAATTGTATTTTGTTTTCATACCTAGTTTGTTTGCTGAATTCAATAATGCCTTATAAGGGATTAAAAACATCTTTTGCATTTCATTGTATACAGTCAGAGCTATCAAATCTTGAGAAAATTGTCATTGTTAAAAAAATGAATGTTGGTAGTAGGATGCTCATAAGGGTTGTAGATGTGCATAAGTGGTGTGCATCACAATAAAATCACCACAGCTCTCAGAGTCAACCTGCAGCTCTGGAAAAAAAAAATAAGAGACTGCAAAAATGTTCAGGTTCTCAGGTTTTATTTTTTATAAGTGCAAGTACTGATCTGAACAGCTTCACCTTAGTTTTTAAGAACTGCTGACAATATTTCACCCAATTTCCAAATAAAAATATTGTTCTTTAAAACATAATGAAAGGAAATGACAAAATATCAAAATAAGAGAAATGATGCAGTGTTTACAGAACTTGAATTCAAAGAAAACAAATCTCTTGAAGAAAATGGCAACAATTACCTTTGACTTACTTCTAATAGTGAGAGGAGAGTGTTGATTATAGTAGTGTTTTTATACTTTTCCTCATTATATAAGATGTGATTCAGGTGATCACTAATCAGTCCCTCATAAAGCAGAATGAGGTGCTTGTGTAGAAATTTAACAGACACTGGCATGGAATGGTTGTCATACTCAGAGATGCTGATTTAAAAATAAATAAATTGCAGTGGTCTCTTATTTTTTTCCAGAGCTGTATGTTCTTTTGACACATTTGGCAACTTGGTTAGCATACTGGCCATTATCTAGCTAATATAAGCTCTAAACATTACCCAGGAGACATGGGTAACTGGATTTGTAGCACTACAATGTCACTTAATATTCTGAGTCTTCAGCTCAGGAATGATCTTAAAACCCAGAATAATTGTAACTTTCAGCCTCTAAACAAACACAGGTGGTTGGTACTGATCAAGCAAGAGTTTCTGAGTTTGTGAAACTGAAAATTCAGCTCAGTTTGGCACTGCTGTGCTGCAGTTTTTTTTTGTCCTCGGGGGAAATTTTCTTTTTCATAAATGATATTGATGTAAAACAAAAACATTGATGTGTTTTGCTCCTGGTGAAATAAAAATATAGCAAACAAGTGGAGTCTTTGACCTCATAAAGGAATGAGGCTGGAAGAGAAATTGGCAGTGCACTGTCTAGTTCAGGTCAAGTGATGTAAGCAAGGTGTAATCTACAGTTTTGATGAAAAAATAATAATTGCACCTAACTAAACCATTTCTTGTTTTTTTTTCTTGTTTGTGATTATTAAAATTGAATTCATAAATGGTGTTTGAAAGTCAGCATTTAAAAGTTATTCCTTGCTGAAGGCTGGATTGAGGCAGACCTCCCAGCACTGAAGCACCGAACGGCCTTGAGTCTTAACACCATAATACATTTACACTCATGTCTAAAGGCCAAACCTAGCTAAGGAGATGTTATTTCTGTCAGAAAGTTTAGCAGACATACCTGCCTCCCCCTCCTTTTCCATTCAAGTCTTTCACCAACAACCTTCACGTGTTATCATTTTGCGTTTATTATCTCATATTAGGAAGCACCACCATGCTTACGGTTTTAATGGGTTTCCTTGCTGTGCTAAACTTGGTTTGAAATGGGATCCCCTAACAATCATATGCCTATTAAAGACACAACTGACACATACATTACCACAGATATGATCTTCTCTCTGGATAATTTTGATGAGAATTAGGATGAAACCCCAATTTGTGTAAATTGGACCATCCTATAACTACATTTTTAAGCATTATGACTCATCAGCTGAACAGAATGAGGACAAAAATGAAATGTTTAATTGAGATGATCATTCTTGCAAATGTGTTGTATGGGTGAAATTTTGTCCCATTTCTGTTTTATGCGCAATCAAATCAGACTTATCCCCAACTGATATTCTGAAATAACCTGAATATAACCAAACTATGAGAAGTGACAATGACTATAAAAATATTGTTATAGTCATATTTTTATATTCTGCATACAAAATTGCATTAAAATGCAGATATAATACAGTACATACAGTGGAGCCAAATGTTTGAAATGTTAAAATAATAAAAAATATATTATTATTATTATTATTATTATTATTATTATTATTATCATTATTATCATTATTATTATTACTATTATTTCTGTGTTCCCTGTCGTTGTTTCTTAACACAATAACAATTTCCCTTACATTTTCATTTTTGATTCAGTGGAAACTGATCAGATGACAGGCTGATGACCGTGTGAAATGCTGTGTACGTATGAGTGGAAAATATTAAAGCTGCAGACATTCTGCAGTGTTTTTGTGTGAAATCAGGGGAGAGGAAGACAAAGAGATTTAGTCACACTTAACTTGCAATTGCGGCTCCCACAACGACACTCCTTTGCCCAGACACCTTTTTCATACACGAGTGAACCATTCATATTCCATCTGTTCCAGCTCGCACTCTTTGGGGAGGCTGTCAATCTGAGGGAGTCATGTGATGTGAGGTGGGGGGTGGCAAAGGGAGGGGGAAATGTCCTGCTGTTACGCAGATCAACACCCCTACGTGGCTCCTGGGACACTTCCCTAGCACTCACTGCACACAGCCATAGGTATAGAGAGAGAGAGAGAGAGAGAGAGAGAGAGAGAGAGAGAGAGAGAGAGAGAGAGAGAGAGAGAGAGAGAGA
>JBBIGA010000001.1:48470001-48492318 GCA_037576975.1 Alestes dentex | reverse complement strand
TCATGCTGGAATAGAAAAGGTTCTTCCCCAAACTGTGTCCACAAAGTCGGAAGCATGGTGTTGTCCAAAATGTCTTGTATGATGAAGCATTAAAATTGCCCTTCACTGGAAGTAAGGCACCTAAGGTGTACCCTAAAACTTTTGTCCATATAGTGTATTTCAGCTAGCTGTTAGGTCAATAGAATGAAAAAAAAAACAAACTGAATAGCAAAAAAAAAAAAAAAAACCCAACTAATTATCTAGATGAGTGTCATTATGATGCTATAATGTTTTCATGTTTATAATTTCTGGAGAAAGAAAATACTGTTTGGTAAATTACTTGACTGTTTGGAGTAAATAAAAAGCCAGGTACACTTAATGAAAAAAAAATCATCTCCTTCCCTGCAAACAAAACTGAAAACAAAAAATATTTCTGTGGGACAGATATCACTTGTGTGAACAGATATTTAATGCCAGTTTTTCATTTCTTTCATTTTTGCCCACCATCCTGCTGCTGCTGCTCATTTTGGTTCAAGTGGCAGTTTCTTTCGAACTGTCCTAATACTCCCTCTCTTCTGTATTCACACTCATTTTCTCATCTGTCAAGCCCTCTCTCCTCATCCTGATGGTCACTTTCCTTTAGATCTCTGGGGCTGGAAGCTGAAAGTACTGGTTATGTCAGTGCAATTATATTAACATCTACCAGAATTAACATCTACAAGAGTGTTTCACGTATTACATTTATATTGAAATTATTACTGCTATTTGTGTTCTTTGGACAGTCTCTGAGTCAGTTCAAGTATTTTATACAAATAATTCTTCATGAAATCATATTTTGCATTATTGTTATACAATTTGAAATTGCACTAATTTTTTTGGTGATTGCTGAAATGCCATTGCATTCTGCAGTAATCATTTGTATAAGGACTTACTTTACATTTTATGATAAAAAAAAATAATAATATCTTACAATTTTTGTTTACAGTGACCCACTTCTGAAACCAGATCTATAAGTTTGCTTAAAGGAAGTTGTACTGGATTTAAGTGTATATATAAAAGATTGTCTGCATTTAAGGTTTGATATTAGACCCTGTAATTACTGTGCCAGAGTGACACTGAGCAATGTAGACATTATGGTTTAAAGGCCTTTTAAACGCATCCATGATAAGAGCTGACTGTGAGAGGGAAAACTTTCCTGCTGTTGGAGTTTTATGACAGTCACTTAAATGACTAAAACTCTATAAAATATTTCATATGACAGAACTGACAAAAGCGACGGCATACTCTTTTGTGTGGTCTGGTCTATTAAACATTTACAGTTTTCTGATGAAAGTTTTCAGATTTCAAATAAATGTCAGAGCAAATTTTCTAAACGCTCTGAACCAACTGGCTTCATTCCGAGTTGATTTTGATATCATTCTCTATTATAATTGTCAGTCAGATCACTTAGAATAGATGACGCTGAGTCCAGTCCACTTTTTCAGAGCTGCCATTTTTATTACTCTCAGTCATGAAACTGAATGATTGTGTGTTTGTGTCGACACACCAAAAAATACACCCAATTTGTAAAGACTTGTAAAGAAGTTTTACATTTGGCACAAACAGTTCATTGTATATACATATTAACATCTTTCATTAGAAACAAAAAAAACCCCCACCTATTAATATCTCACATACAAATGTCTTATGAACAAATAATGTTTTTTTATGTATTTATGTGTGTTTGTTTAGCCACTTCCAACCTTACTTTTGTGGCAGGCCAGTTCATTAAATCAGGTGTCCTGGTGATGTCAACTACATTTTTTTGACCTTTTTTCAGCTTAAATGTTGGTTCACTCTCTACAAAAACACATTTAAGACACTTTTGCTTAATTGCCTAAAACAGTATGGCTGTGTGATCAAAAGTCATTGACATCACATTGTGTAAAGTGTATGTGTGATGTGTGTTGAAATGAAGAGATCACTTACAGGGGCTGGATCTCAGCCTCTTCTGACCGGCAGTCTTCTCGCCAATTTGCTGAACACACCGCGCTTAATCCCGCTAGGCCTCCTGCGGCTGCAGATATACATTTAAGAGGATAATTAGGCCCGTGCGTGGGGGCACTCTGCAGGACAGGAAGGGGGATGGCACACAGCGGCCAGAGGAAACCTCCTCAGCTTCCACAACTGCCCGGCTGGAGCTGGCAAAGCCCTAGCCACCCTCAGAGCCTCGCAGGTGTCATCTGATTTATATCTGTTCATAAATGTTTAACCTTTATAGTTTTCATCCAAAGGAAAGGGCATCCCACCTCTCCTCCCAGCTCTGTTAATTGCGTATATGATTAGAGCATGCTGCTTGACTCGACAAGTCAGCCTTGCTTGTTCAGATCAGGAAGGCCAAAGGACGTAGCAGGAGAAGAGCCTTTGCATCGGTACTTTTCTCCTCGGAGAGGCACACAAGTTGTCATCTCAAGCTGCATTACTTGACATGCATGCACTTTACTGTGCAGCACACTGCTTTTGTTCATACTGGATAATTCAATTAGTTAAAACAGAGGTGTCGCACAATGCCACTCTTCTGTGATATGTACATCTATAGAAGGAAATTGAGGTAGTACAGGATTATTAGACTGGCCTAAATGGGGCTGCATTTAGGCCAGTCTAATAGAGCTGCCGAAGCGGCCTGCATATTAGAGTTAGACTTTCAATTCAGGCCATGAACGTCTGTGAAAAAGGCAAGAAAAAGCGCACCGCCATAGTAACAGAAATTTCTGCTAGCTCCCATATTCAGTTTCTTATAGTATGTTAGCACTACGGTTATGCTGGTGCATATGGAAATGTCTTGGAAGGCTAAAGAAAAATCTAACACTTGTACATGACAATCCATACATTTTGTTAGGAACTTAAAACACACAAAAACATATATTTTACCTCTTTCAGGAAAGAGGTTTGGCATAAAGCTACCATCTCCAGTGACTGATATCAGATTGCAGATTGCATTCACAGTAACAATCAGTTATAGTTTTCTTAATAAACTGGTTCCATTAGTTTCAAATCTGAATAAAAGTGGTTGATTCCTTTGTCACTTTCTAATTATGGTGTTGGTTAATCAGATATAAGGCCTTCTGTCCAGTTCCTGAAAGACCAACCAATGGGAGAGCTCAGTTGGCTGTATCTACTAAGATACCATAGAGAGGAAGAATGGAAGAAAGAAACAAATAAAGAAAGAAAGAAAGAAAGAAAGAAAGAAAAGGAAGTGATTGATTAGTTTACCATTTAATTAATTTAAGGATCATTTCCTAAACCAAACAATTAAAAATTATCATTTTTACAATGATTAAAAACAAGTATGATGACTGATCTCAAACCGTCAAAACTGATCTCAAACCGTCATGGGAAAAATTACAGATTGAATAGGTCCTTGCTGTACCCCTCTGGTTTAGGTCTGGTCAGTAGGACAGTTGGCCTACAATAGCAAAGTGCCTATTTGCATCTAGATTCTATTTAGAATGCATTATCTGTTCACACCAAATAGTATAATTGTATGCAGTTACATCCCTAATAAAAATGTTCTGTTTCTGTTGGTCAGTGGAAAATGAGAAGTGCCAGTGGACTGAAGTGACTACTGTGTGTTATTTGGTCATAGAAACCTGAATATAGAATTAAACAGAGACTGTAGTCATGAATTATAACTCCAGAGAGCTTAAAGAACAAGCAAACATCTTCCTCCTTTAAAGGAACAACTTCAGTGGTGCCAGCACATTCACAGATCTTCTGTCAGATGCGAATATCAGGGAATAAATGATGTGGCCCACTTTTAAGTGTAATTTTCCAGAGTTTATTTCGGTTCTCTATTCTGGTTCCCTAAATGAGAGTTCAGGTCAGGTCAGTGTAGCCTGAGGCCTAGCTATATGTAATCCTCCTCAATAATTGGGTCATTTACTCCTGCCTTGCCCTTTGTCACGAGGTATAAGAAGGAAAATAGAGAATGAGCTCAACAGGACAATAACAGCAGGTTGAATCTTTGAGTTTAGAACAAAATGTGGCAGGACAATTTATTTTAAAATGACTAGATTAGTAAAAGGCACTGTTATCTTAGGAGTTTATAAATCATGTTATTTAGAAAGTTATTATTATTTACATTTTTAAGGTTTTTGGAGATTGATTAGTGGATCATCTCAGCAGGAACTAGCCTCTTTTTGAAAACACTCCAATTATAAGAAGGTTGTCTTCAGAAGGAGGAGTAAAACAAGAGGACTGAACCTTTAGAATTTAATAATTATTGCTGCTGATTTGCTGATCTTACATACCTCATTAAATGCATAATGAATTAAAAAAAATTTTATTGGCATGCTGTACACATAGGTTTGTATTCTGACTTCTTTTCTGTTTGTAGGTTATCATCAGTAACAGCATCTACTTCTCTGATGAAGGCTTTGCCCCAGATGTTGGGACATTGCTTTAAAGATTTGATTGCATTCAGCTATAAGAGCTATAGTGAGGTCAGATAGTGATGTTGGATAAATGCATGTTTTGCACACAGCCAGTATGGCTGACCAAACTGTTAGCCAAACAGCTAGCAAAAAACGCTAAGCAGCCACACTCTTCCCCTTTCTGCCCCCTCTCCGTCTTTCTCTGTGTTCTCCACCCCCCCTAATGTCTCAGTTTTCTCTCTCTCTGGAAGAGTTTTGGCCACAGGGCCCCTCCGCTCTTCTGTGTGAGATGGGTGCAGCGTTAACATGGTACTTACTCCCCACTGCAGACTGGCACACACACTGCTATCTCTCTGAAGGATGGAGACTAAAGATAGCATCAGAGAAACTCTATCAGCACGGGTCCAGATGTCTACTGCCACAGTGTCTTAATAACCCTGCCACAGCTCACCTACGAGCTGTCACAATGTTTAGCACCACAATGTATGTGTGCGTGGTTGTGTGCATGCGTGTGTGTGTTTGTGTGTGTGTGTGTGTGTCTGTGCAAGAGAGTGAAATTAAGAGGCACGCAACATTTGTCAATTTATTACTTTTGACATATTTCCCAGACACACCCTATTTATTCATCTATCTATCTATCTATCTATCTATCTATCTATCTATCTATCTATCTATCTATCTATCTATCTATCTTGTGTGTATGAATTCTCATATTAAAAGCATTAATGTCCTCTTAACCCTAAGATGTATCACTTGCAGAAAACTGCAAGCATCTTCACTTTTTGTTGAAAAATCATTTAAATAAATAGTAAATATGAACCTAAGACTGTGATAAATAATCTGTATAGACATATTCCTGGCACATTCAAGTTAATCACTGAATTGCATAGCAGTTGTTTGTTCTTTGTTACAAAAATCACACACCTACTCACACACACACACAAGGGCACAAACAAAACCACAAACAATAACATGCACAATGTGTGCAAAAATGACCTTCAGCATGGGCAAAATGACCTTCATGTGCAAAAATGACCTTCATCAAACACTCTTGCAAGTCAACTGAAATGTCCTTCACATTTCAGGCAAGTGCTTGTCAAAATGTCATGGTTATCTAAGCAGGTTTCTGAGCTACACTCATAGCAAAAAGGTTTCTATTTAGAACCAAAAAAAGTTCTATTCCAACCACAGAACGTTTTTGGTAGCATACATATAGTAGCATATATTACCATTTGGTTATGGCACAGAACATTTATCAAAATAAAATCAAACATAGCAGTCAAACTTGAGTGATAAATGGCAATGTTGTCAATTGTATGTACAAAGTCTTGAGCACAAATCACAATCCAGGCACACAAATTCTAGTCTGGCCTGCTTTCAAAATATACTATAGCCACCAAAGAGCTTTCATTGCACACAGTTATTCTTGAGCTATGGGAATATGAAATGGAAGCTTGGACCCACTGGTCGCTTCTGGCTATTGAATGGGTTAATCAGGTAACTTTGAAGATGACGTCTCTGACTGGTCAGCTGCTGCGGTTGATTCCGCCTGTGTGTCTGGCCTCCTTGCTAGCTTCTTCCTGGGAGGTGGCTGACTTTCAGAGAACAGAAGTGAGCTTAGGAAAAAAAATCAATAATACATGATTTATTGATCACTAAAAATGCTCCTCATTAGCCCCCCGAGTAGCCCTCTCCATTTAACAGATGACAAAATGTCACCCCGCTACTAAAACTGCCCCGGGTGCTGTCACACCTCTACCCACCACTGCAGAGGGCAGTGCTAACAGGCCGCAAAATGACCAGGAAAAAAGAAAAGGGCTAAATATATTTGATCAAAGTCCTTATTAATTGCAGGTTACACTGATTCTCACAAAAAAACAATGTTCATTTTAACAAATATGGGCTGCTGCTGAGTGTTCCAGTCATGTGTAGTTTCATTATTGTACAAGCATGTACAAATGCAATACATGCTAGACAATCTGCATTAATATAACAGTTTCTCTCCCAGTTGTTTGCAGTGCAATATTTCTGTGATCCTTAAAGGCGATTCGAAGAGAAGAAAGCATATCAATGAAATTGAGTGATTAAGGCACCATCACAGCAAACAACCTGTGAAAGAAACTACGAATACTTTTCTCCTGGGTCTCTAGAAGGTGACGGTGATAAAGGTGACTGTCAGCTGTCATGTTTTATGCAGCATGAAAAATTAATTTTGACTGCATTATGTGTTTTGCTCTACAACATTTACACGTTCTGCTAGGATTTAGAATGAATATTGTGGTGCTGTATGTTTCAGACATGTGGAAATATTCCTCTGGCTTATCATGGATATTTTAGTCATAATGTAAAGGCCTTGAGATGACACTCTTCTGGTCATAACATTCCTCTGTTGTCCACAGTTCAATAATGTTGTCCTCGAAAGAAACCATGGAAAGAAAAGGTAGGACTTTTTGCATAATGACTGTGATAGCGGTCAAAGCAATATGCAGGAAAGAGTAGCCATTTTGTAAGTAACTACTAAAGTAACACTTTATTTGATACTTTTACAATGTTGTAATCAGTTATTTATGTTTTATGAAATACTTCCATGTAGGCAAACTTGGCAGCTGTGTAGAGTGGCACTTCAGGAAGGGTGGTAAAATGTACCAAGTTCTGTTCATCATTTTACCAAGTTCCGTGTTTATTCTGGACATTGATAAACTGTATTTGTTAGCTGTTACTCAGGTTGAGAAATGTCTCAGCCTGTCCAGACTTAGGAACTCTAGTTCTGCATGCAACACTCAGCTTTGTATGTGAGGAACGTTTAAATCAGATGCCCAAGATTTTGAAGAGAAGAGAGAAAATTTACCCACTTCCTAAACCAAAAACAGAAGAGAGGAAGTATAGAACATGATGGATGACTCCATGACCATTTAAACCTGAGGAAAATAATATCATGTCAGATCAGGCATGTGGCTAACTAGCAAGTCTGACTGACTGTGAAAGTCTGTATTTAGCATTTATGAAAGTCTTGAGGTTGCATGATAAGTAACTATTGAAAATTAAGGTCACTATAGGCTGAAAAACATATATCCAACATAAACGGTCCGTTCAGATAAATACTGAATTTTCATGTACACTGTGGCATTGATATACAGAACTGTGTTTGCATCCAGGTTATTCAAGTGATTGTGCAGAGACTGAAAGATTGCTCACATCCTGAAGTGTTTTGTCAGAATATATATGTATATTTTTATAGTGGATCATTGTGAATCATTGTGAACCATAAATCACAAAGCAGAAGTTTAGTAAACAGTTCTAGTGGGGACAGTTGATGTAAGGTTGTGTGTATTTTGGCCATTAGCAAGATGTCTTCTGAAAATACAGTGAACACCACAGTTTAAAATGTGCATTTGAAAGTCACAGTGAAAGTGCTAATTTGAAAATACATACATGGGCAAAGCACAGTTCTATAACACTGGAAGATTTGATGATGTATGGAATTGAAATCATGTCAGTGCGCTGTCAGAAAAGAAATGTAGTGTACAGGGGTTGTTTTTAGGGATAAACAATTTACAAAAATAGTATATTTTCTCCAAATAAAGGTACTAAAAATGTACCCTTTAGGGACTCACCCTAATAAAAGTGTTTGTACCCTTTCAAAAGCATAGTACATTTTATTTGAGAGTGTGGCACTCCTTCAGCTTCCCACAGCCCTATAACTGGGTTTTCAGTTACATTTCTCAGTAGATATCACTGTAATATAATTAATTACTTTTCACAACAGTGCTTTTTTAATATTCCCATTTTGTTGTAATGTATTCATAGTTTCTCCTACTATTTCCTTTTACATATCATTCTTTTCTTCCACTGAACAACTCAGAGATAAAACAAACAAGCAAACAAAAACTACCAGCCCATGAATTCCTGATACAACAGTCTTGGGTGAAACAACAAACAACTAATGGAATGGTCTTTATTTGAAGGGGGGAAATGGAGCTGAAGGTGGGGGCTGCTGTGATCCAGTGTGCTTTTAATTGAATCAAGGAGACTGTTTTAATTAAATCAAGGGTCAGGCTCTCTGTACCCAAAATTTCTCCCCAATTACTGGCCCATCTTTATACCTTATGTTCCCACAAAGCACAGCAACCCTGCTGGCCTTCGGTTTTTACTCATTTGCTCTTACTCATACCCTCATTTTATTATAGACCTGGACCCAGTGGAGGACCTGCATGTTGGTGTCCTTGGCAGTAAGAGTGCTCTTTGATAAAACAAGCTTTTTTTATGATGTTAAGAATGCTGATACTACCTTGACCATGTTTTTTTTTTGCTGAAAATCTTTTCAGAGGAAGAGGAAGGTCAAAAGAGGCAGCACAATTTCTGACTGACGCGCAAGCTGCCACATTTGTTGTGCAGAAGGGCTTGGGGACAGGGCTGGAGAGGGGAGGGGAGCAGAAGGGGAAGGGGTTGAAGAAACCTTCGTGTCTGTTCCGTCCCGCAGTGACAACGATCCCTCATGTCCTTTCTCGTGCTGCAGGAAGTGTCCAAGGCTAGCCGAGATTCTGACTCCAATGCTTCATCACCGGTCACCGTGATGCATGAATGTGCTCCTGCCCACAGTGGGGCATTCCCCAGGACCTTTAGGGGCCCAGAGACAGAATGGCACATGGGCCGGCAGTCAGCCCCGGGTGATTAAAGAGGCTCCAGTTCAGCTCACATTATTCTCCTGCCACTGTCTTTGTGTCCACAGTGACTGTCTTCTTAGTGACAGTCTCAAATCTAATACTTCCATAGTGTACCAGGCACTCTTAGCACAAGCAGCATGTTCACACTGGGAAATGTATCTTAATATGATGCGTGATATACTTGATATACCTGTAAGACTAAGCCATCACCCACTCGGTTTGACTGATCCATGCTGAAGCCATGTTAAGATCTAAACACATTTTTTCCACTGAAGTGCTCCGCTATTTATTATTGTGGCCCCTCATAATATAACAATGTAATGCATTATTATATATAAAAATGTATTTTAATGACCACCATGTGTCCAAGCCAAAAACAATGTAAGAACCCTGACTTTTAAGAGTACAGACACTGAAATATATAGTGGGGGGCTGTAGTGCCCAAATGGAAGCACAGGGTAAAGTAAATGAAGTGGCACTTTCGGGCAAGTCTAGACCAAAGAATGAAGAATCCAGCACATCTGCCCACCATGCATCATAAAAATTCATTTTATGAGAAAAACTCCAACTGCCACCACTACTGATCTGCCAAGAGGGAAAAAAAAAAAACAGAATGCTTCCCCTTTCTTTGGCGTGCATTGCTCTTTCTGTTTCAGCAGATTTAATTGCACATTTATGTCGATAAAAAGGAGGAAACATTTGTTTTGACTGCCTTTCTTAAGAGAGTTAGTCAAATGTTGCACATGTGGAAAGACATCCTTATTCAATCTAAAATCAAAAGAGACACCACCCGGTTCAGACTCAAGCTTGCGCATGGCTTCGTTTCTGGACATTAACCCTAGTGCTAAACTGAAAAAAGGATTTTCAGTGGCTAATCCCCATTGACAGAGTAATGTAGTTAGACAGTACACTTAATCTGTGTGGGGAAAACCAGCTTGTGCTCCTAGAAGAAAGCTCAGTGCAAATTTACTATCTTTAGCAACCTCTGCAGTCACGGGTGTTGATAAGAAAGGGAAGGGAGTGTTTAATAGATTTAGATGAAGATTCATTAAGAGATTTCAAACAGCATAAGAACTATCAAACAGCATAGGTCCTCATGTTCAGTAAAGCATGTTCAGTAAAAGTTGGGTATAGGTATTCATTACAATAAAGGCAATTTTGTTAAACATTCATTTACAGAATAACAAGACGCTACTACCCTGCAACTTTATAAGAAGTAGAAAACTTTATCTGTAAAAAATGAAACAAATGTTTCCATAATGAAGAGGGCTTTAAGATGATTTCAGAATGGCTGAGAAAGCTGCATAGCACTAGGAAGGACATTAACATTCTGAATGTGGTGAAGGTTTTCTGGATGACTCACTAATCACTAGAAATATATTCTGATACTATATCATGTGTCATTGAATAATTTCTCTGTGTTTAAAAGTCATACATTCGAGTACAACTTCCTTAAATTGCATTTGTAATGTTTGTTATGCTACAATATATCATTATTTTTACAATGAGAATACAGTAGCATCTCTGAGTTGTTTTATTTGATCACTTAACTAACTTAGTTGCTAAATTAACACTGGCATGTGTCGTAGATCTATAAAATACTTTCAGGTTCTCAAGCTTTTATCTTTCATGGTCAACAGCCGATGCGGCCTTTTGTGGACGGCATATTTAATTTGCAGCGAGTACACCCTTTAGAGTTCTGGATGATAGACATTTGCAGTTTAAATTATGACCTTAGAGTTTCTCATGCTTCCCGATTCATGGTGATCGTTTTCTGGCTCCCTCCGTGAATGTGGAGATGTGACAGTGCGACATATTTCCAGTACCTGAAATGAGCAGCTATTTCTGCCTACACTGAGGCGACTACAAATAAAGCTTGCTGCTTTATTCTTCCATTCGCTGCCTAATTAAAGGTGCACAGCTTCTGTTGAGTTGGGTTAGAGTCGGACCTTCAGCTCCGGCTTATTCAAATGGCAGTCCCTGAGGGACAAATCCAAACTTGGGTGAGCTCGCAAGCTGTTCTGCATCAGTACGGTAACACCTGCTATTACAAGTTCCGTCTGCCACTCAACCTGGTCCAACGGGGGGCGCAAGGACCACAACAACATTTGTACCTACAAAATTCCTGATTAGCATACCGTGGGGAATAAAGGACAGAGTTGGAAAAGAGAGCTGGAGGGAAGAAAAATAATGGCAAACGGTGCTCACACACTCTTGAAAGTAAAGCTGCCAAAAAGGGTACTTTGGAGCAATGCCATAGAAGAACCCCATTTTGGTTCTGTACCTTTTTTAATGAATAGTGTCCGTATGTGTGAACAGGATAAACCTATAAAATGTTTAAAGGTCAATGAAAACAGTTAGAATCTTTTATTGTTAAGATTGTAGACAAACACAATGATAACACAATCATTTACATTTTCCCACTAAATTTGATGATATAGGACTGTCAGTAATGTAAAGGACTTAGGGATGGCTATGATGATTGAAAATAATGGTGTAGCTGTTACTAAGTCACTAAGTCACAATCTCAACATCACAACAGAACAAAGGGCCAGCCTTGGCTCACCTGACAACATAAAAACTGAATGTATCTATCTGTGTCTTTGAAAAACCTATACTGGATTCACTGAAAGTAGTTTTATTAGTTATTGTGCATAGAACAATTAGAACAAAATCATAGTAAAAAGGTTGTGCATTGAACTGCATTGAACTACAGTACAAAACCAAAGAAGCAAACTTCAGACAATTAGCATGTCAATAACAAACTGATTGGGGTCAGTAGTAAAAACTGTGCAATTGTTTGACTTTTCAATGAATCATTCCATTAAATGGCCTTAAAGAAATGCTGGTAAGGATGTAGAGAAGCAAAAAAGAAGCTTAGGCATGAAATGAAGCTTTACAGTTCAGAGGGTATTCACTCACAGCCCTATTTTCTGACACGAATGCAGTAAACCTTCCAGTGTAAGTGTCTCAGAGGTGTTAGCACTTTTCTCCCTGAAGGGCCCAAAAGCCACCGGTGCGCACACGCAGAACTATGTGTCCTAATGATTGCCATTAACAAACCCAGAATTCAGTCCAGGCCCACTGAGCTGTCAGCGTGTGAGGATGCGCATCATACCTGAAATCACACAAGACCAATCCAGATTAATAAGCTGTAAGAATGCATCATGGGTAAGTCTGTTTAACGACACTTTCACTGTAGGGAGAATCATTTGTGCAAGAAATGAGTGTCAAAAAATGACATATAAAATGTTATAGCTTGTTGTGCATTGCTAGACAATCACAGAGTGAATAATTTGTTTGCCACAGTTTTTCTGCATTTTAATGTCTTTGCTGATGTAAATATGTCAGTCAAGTATAACACTTTACACTAAAAAGACCTCAACCATAAAACCAAATTGCTTTGGCTCAGGTTATCTTAACTCTGACATACTGAAAGCGCCTCAGACAAGTTTCCAAAAGTCAATCAAGACATCATTTATAAAGGCTCATTACAATCAACATCGGTTGTCACAGCCCGTTTTAATGATGACTTTTCATCATCAAACAATGTCACGACTACTGAGTTTTCAGGAACAAGTCTTAGGTATGTGTTAGTTAGGCTTATATAGGTGCCATGAGGCTTTATATACGCTGGCCTACAGTAAAGCGTTACCATTATTTTCAGCTATTTATTTATTTGTGTAGAGGACAGAATGTCATACAGATAGTACAGAAGAATACCCTTCAACAGAACACCATTTAAGATCAGTGTGTGTTGATTTAGGCATGCAAGTGATCAAATCCATTTGGCTTGAAAAGAAAAGAAATAAATACATAAACAAATCCGCTTTCTGCCAAAATATTCTTTTACGAAGGACTACAGTTGACAAACTCACTGTAAGTAAAAGTTAGTGGCGAGACTGAAAGAGAGAATGAGAAAGAGAGAGAGACAAAAAAAAGAGAGAGAGAGAGAGAGAGGGAATGAGAGAGAGAGAAAGAAAGAGAGAGAGAGAAGCATGCCTCACTACAGCAACACCTGCTTTAGCAGCCTCACCAAGCCACTCACGCCTACCCTCGGGAACACGCTGTGAATGGCGTCTCTGAGCCCAGTGTCATCTGGATGAGAAAACATGGATCCTCTTCCTCTAAATAAACGAGTGAGGACCGAGGTGAGGGAGTGCAAAGTAGGGTAAACGTATGCAAATTTCCAAGCACATTTGGACCTTCTGTGGCCGTGATAGGTTTCTTTTCCTTCTCTGGATTTCCACTCATTCTTCATTTATTCCCTTTCTCCAGACGTCATTAAAAGACACAGAGATAAAAATGAAGAGCATGGGGTGCCCCCCTTCTCTCTCTGTTGTCCATTATGAGAATCAATCATCCCTTTCTAAATATGTTATTAATAAAGGCGTTAAGCCGCATATATATTTCATGCTGTTGGAAGAGAGTCTCCCTCTCTTGTGATGCGGTTTAGGCTAGCGTTCATTCATAATTAATCCACATCACTGGGGATTGTGTATTACCAATCCCCTATGAGCTGAAACTTAACGCTGACCATGTTTTTCATCTACGCCCAAGTCAGAACGCCATAATAACCAGCAGTTTGAAGAGGGCCAGCCTTCACAAAGCTCATTACTTCCACACAGTTACAAGTCAAAGTGAGGAAAACACCAGAGATAAAGCGTGAATGGCCAGGCTGAAGACAAATTAAATCACGGATAAGACTATACTACATGTACTATATGGACAAAAGTACTGGGACGCCTGACCATTACACCAACAGGTGCATTTAAATCCATAGACTTTAATGTGGAGTTGGTCCCCACTTTGCAGCTATAACAGCTTCCACTCTTCTTGGAAGGCTTTTTACAAGGTTTTGGAGTTTCAGAGGGAATTTGTGCCCATTCATTCTGTAGAGCATTTATGAGGTCAGGCACTGATGCTGGTTGAGAAGGCCTGGCTCGCAATCTCCATTCCAGTTCATCCCAAAGGTGTTGGATGGGGTTGAGGTCAGGGCTCTGTGTGGGCCTGTCAAGTCCTTCCACACTGAACTCGACCATCCATGTCTCTATGGAGCTTGCTTTGCGCACTAGGGCACAGTCATGCTGGAGTAGAAAAGGTTCTTCCCCAAACTGTATCCAGTTGGAAGTTGAAAGCGTGGCGTTGTCCAAAATGTCTTGGTATACTGACACATTAAGATTGATCTTCACTGGAAGTAAGTGGCCAAGCCCAAACCATAACAAACAAGTGTGTCCCAATACTTTTGTCAACATAGTGTACCATTTATTTGTGTTATAAAAAGGCTGGCAGTTTTGCACAGGTATATCCACCAAATACCATATAAAACCATTCACAGCTTTATCTTAAATAGGCCTAATTACAGCTTAAAGCAGGAAAGAAAGAGTTTGCTGACAAATGCACTAATTATTTTATCTACCAAATTTTCTAATTAACCTCACATGTCGGCCTACACACACACAGTCATGCAGACAGATGAGGCCCTCAATGATGGTGTCAACAGATACTACATGTGAAAAGAATGAGAAGGCAAGAGAAATCGAAAGATAGGACAAGGATGGGTTCTGTGAGGTATAAACATTGCACCATGATTAATTAGTTTTTCTCTCTTTACATTCTAATTTACCACTTTTGTTCGATATTTTACTGTAGTCAACTTAACATCTTCTGCTCTGAGGATGTTAACACGCCGTGTTAATGACAGAAGAGGTCAGCCTGCATATTTAACCCTATATAAAAAAAGAAGTTCTGGAACCATTAGATATCATTATTACTGTCATTTCCTGACATAAATATAGTTACATCATTAGAAGATTGTTATATAGATTAGTAATTAGATTACATTTACACTGAATATAGATTCTGTATGAAGAAGTTCGAGTCTGCACTTCTGACACTGTTGCTTTGCTGTGCTGTCATGAAATGATAAACATGTAGGAATAACGTAAAGGTTGTTCATTTTTTTCTTTCCACAAAACAAAAATGGCAGAGCAACAACTTTATTGAGTCCAATCCCTAACAAAATATTTCCTCTTCTACTTTCAAACTATGAAATTGAAAGGTTTAACTAGAATTTCCCCACTTGCTTCAAAGAGCAACTACCAAGAAATCAGTACTTTACAATTCCAATGACATGCTTTTGTGACTGCCAGTTACAACTGCAACCTCTTTAGAATCACTTTACTCTGTTTTATGTTGTTTTTAATTCAAAGGGTCTAGGCGCTGCACTGCTGTCGCTTGCATGTAACCACAGCATTATGCCTTTCAGTAGGACGTCTGATTTTAACTGCTGTACCGCCACACGCTACTTGTGCATGGCAGTAGTACATTCACAAACGTTCCAATGAGTTTCACATGATGCATGTGTGGAATTCTGAGTTGACTCACATTTTTACTGCCTTAATTGTTTAGTCTGTTGGTGGTTTCGAAGAGAAGGGGGGAAAAAAAGAGTTTGTTCCACAGGCCTGAATGTTAATTATGATGCTGGCAGAAGAACTGAAGCGCTTGCAGAGAGTTTAATGATAAATAGTGCAGATGTAGTTGAGACTTCATGAGTCTAGCCTTCATGTGCTGTCACTGGAGCTGGAATACAAGTCATTACTCCCAGACACCAAACATTAGAGTGCTATAACATGAAACAATTTTGTCCTTTAAAGAGCCTACAACTTATTTTTCACTTATGTGTATGTAAAGCATGTAAACGTTAAGTGCTCATCATGTCCTATTCACTTCCCAGCCCATTCAGTCATTATATAGAAACTAACCCTCATAACAGCCTATTTTGAAAATGTTTGAAAATCAGTGCATTTACATCTATACCTACTTATTCAGTCCACAGCTGTTGATCCTCTTCTGTTGATATTAAACTTATGAGGAATGTGTCTTGGAATGGTTTCTTAATGTCGCACAAAATAGAGCAACAAATGAGAAAAGGGCTAATTTACTTAAATCAGGCTTAATTTAATTTATTTACCCTTATAGTCATGTGTGAACACACCACAGCACAGCAGACAGTATGAAATTCTTTCTCTGCATTCAACCCATTACTAAGTAAAGCAATGGGCTGCCACAAATGAGGGGCACCTGGGGAGCAGTGTGTGGGGATGGTACCTTGCTCAAGGGTACCTCAGTGGTGACACTAGCAGTTGGGACTCGAACCCACAACCTTCTGATTGCAGAGCCAAACTCCCTAACCACTAGGCCCTCCAGCTGCCCCACAGTATTAATTTTATTCTAAGTATTCATTTTATTCTTTTATTCTATTCTATTCTAAGGAATATAGGTATAAGGAGAGGACATGTACCCTGCCGGGAAAAAGATGGACCTTTCATTACAAATACCGTCCCTGCATTAGTACCCTCAAGTGCATGTCTTCAGTGGTTAGGAAATATAACTGTAACATATTCCACTGCATTTACATGTTATAAACTGCATTGACTCCACATGTCATATCTTGACTCTAGGATTTTTATTACATTTTTCTACCTAAAAGGAGTTATGAAAATATTTAATATGGCCCATTCCACTGGGGAAGTGAATTTAATGCAATTCATTTAAGATACACAACTGGACCATAAGGACCATGTTGTATTTTTGTGGGTACACTTATGTTGTTTGTACTTTGTCAGGTTTTCTGTCAGTGTATCTAATGGCAGTGTAAAAATAATTTCATATTTTGGAACATAAAACCTCACAAAACCCAACAAATAACTTCAAGGAAACATCAGATGAAAGCATATATGGGCATTAAAAAAACTTAAAAGTGCTTAAAACAATCCAGATTCTAGAAGTGCCTCTGTGTTTTTTCAGCGTGCAGGAAGCAATGTATAGTGTTACTGGTGAGAGATATGTTTGAGGCTGGTGTAATGAAAAGAAGAGGATGAAGGTGTAAAGGGAAGCTCAGATGTAGCAGATATGTTTTAATGAATGCTGACATTTTCCATGTAGCCTAATCTGCAGTAATCCCTTCCTCTCCCAACAGGAAGGAGCTTTCCTGCCTTTATGCCTCGGTGCAGTGGTCACTATCCAACAGCTGATACCTCTATATCTAGTGGGGCACGACGATAATTATGGTAAAACTTCACTGATGGGAAGTGCTTATAATGCCCAAAAACATACAGAACCATTCATAAAGGCTTATTCCAGAGGGTGTTATCTGTCAGTTTCTCGGATGAACTGATCAAAGAGGTAGGATAGTTGCTTTAGAATCAGACTCAGAATCAGAAAACTTTATTGATAACGGAGGAAATGTAATGACTGGAAAGACACACCGAGACATAGAAACATGAACGATATAAAATATAAAGTCTAAATAAATCTAAAATAAAAATCTGTAGAAAACACATCAGTATGAAAATACACTATGCTATCTACACAAATGCTGCATATAAATAAACGTTCTTTATAAAGTGACACAGGCAAATGTAAAGAGGGTCATGTCAGCTTGGCAGAAAAGTCATCTTTATGACAGATTATACCTGCTTTAATAAGTATTTATGAATGTTCATGTAGGCTTATGTCAGTTTTACTGTTAGACTGATGTAGGTGTAATGAAGCCTTATGAGCACTGCACCATTTCTAATGCCCTGAAATCAGACTGACCATTAATGAGAGCGAATGTTCTGAGCCAGGATCTCTTTCAAATACCTAAAAAACAAAAACAAACAAAAAAAAACAACCTCAAAATCAAACTGAACTTGACTATTTGTTCACTTTTCGCAGACGTTCTGTACCAAAGCTGTGAAACTGTGATAAAAAAAAATACATCAAACTAATAAATAAATAAATAAATAAATATCGAATGAATAAATACGTACATGAATAAATAAATAAAATAAAGAGCATGTTCTTTTCTTTCCTTTTCTTTTTTTTTTAACATTTTAATTTATTTATTTATCTCCTGCCTCCTGGTCTCCCATGGAAAAAAAAAAAAAAAAAAAAAACCTTCTTCAGCCCCTCTCTCCTCTCCTTTTGATGTGTTTGCCTTCACGGCTTCTGAGCACTCTCTAATTCCATCTGGCCACAACAGAGGCGGCGGAATGACGAGAAAAAGCATTTCCATATGTGCAAATTAGGAGGCTGCCTCCCCAAAACTTCCTCTGAAGTAGATAGCACAGCGGACGCCTGCCAAGTCCACTAATGGCAATCAAGAAGAGGGCTTTTATTGGCCTGTGTCTATCAAGCTGCAGCCCTTCATATGCATTTTATAATTCCAGAGTTACAACTCTGCTGTCTAGACAGGTAACAATTACTGCTGTTGTAAATGAATATTAATAATTAAAACACATAATAATAACAACAGCAACAACAAAAACAACAATAATAATAATACACAATAGTAGTAGTATTGCTATTTGTAGTAGAAGTAGCATCACCTTGGGTATACGTGTGAATCGTCAGGTCACAAAGCTGTAAAAAAACAACGTGTAGTTTTGTTAAATCTGTCTGTTTTTGTGGTGTACTGCGCAGCATATGTCTGCTGGTCTGCTGCTCTGCTGATTTGTTAGCATTTTAAAGCACCTCAGATTAATAAAAGTAATGGCACTCTGCATTAAGCCAAGAGTGCACGGATCCAGCTGCCTGCGGGAGAGCACTGCACTCAGGTAGCCTCCGGTTATTAATGTATAGACGGGAGCTGGCACTCATCCACTCAGCAAATACTTGACATATTTTAAAGGAGAGGAATTACTGCCAGAAATGCTAAACAAACGCAGAAAACTTTATAATGCCATTACACCATACTCTTTCTGTTCTGCTTTAACACTACAAGGTAAAACTGTGGTTAGGTTGAAACTCTTAAAACCTTCATTATTCACATTATTCACAAACTGTAGAAATAAATGCCAATAACACTTAACCCTCCTAACCTTTGCAAGGTGCTTACACCTTAACACATCTTCTTTCAAGGTTGGTTTAATCATTTCCCAGTCATCGCTTATAAAAACGCACAGAGAGATTTTGTGGAGAGTGCAGATTATCAGTTTTCAAGACTACCTATGTGTTTGTAGGAAAAAGACAACACACTTTGTTCTGATTTTAATGGTATGCATTGCCATTTTCATTACTGCTGTCCAGAGAGAGCAGCAGGGACTGCATCTTCCACCCAAGTAGAGCAACATATAGTAATATAGTCATTGTTTCCAGCTGCACTGTGATAGTAGCCTCATTTATATGGCTTGTGGATTCTTGATACAGTAAAGGATCTCAAAGTGAACTGGAACTTTCCGCTTTGCCGTTGCTTTTGTTAGTGAACTTCTTGTTGATGTATCTATAGGTCTCCCATGATGGTACTGCTATAAAAGATCTATTTGAACTACAGGACTACAGTTAAGAATTCTAGCAATGCAATGTTGCAGCTGGGTTTCACCTTGGTCTCTTATATATGATTTGAATGGCCAAACTAGGAAAATGTGTTAATGCACTTTTGAAAAGCGCCATCAACAATGTATCATGTTAACATTTGAAAAAGTATGTAGCATAGTCAAGCACATGGTAAGGATGAGCAGAACAGCTCGTTTGGGCCAATATTATTGTTCCAATATACAGTAGGAGCATTTAAGCATTTTAATTGAATTTATTCACCTTTATAGTCACGCGTGAACACACCACAGCACACAGTGTGGACAATGTGAAATTCTTTCTCTGCATTTAACCCAGAAGCAGGGGGCTGCTGCCAATGAGGGGCGCCCAGAGAGCGGTGTGTGGAGATGGTACCTTGCTCAAGGGCACCTCAGTGGTGACACTAGCAGTTGGGATTCGAAACCACAACCTTCTGATTGCAGAGCCACTAACCACTAGGCCATCCAGCTGCCTCATATCTACAATACAGTGTTACAAGCAACATGTAGGAGGACACATTCTTCATCTATTCCTTCAGCTGCAACCTCACGTCCTTGTGGTGCTCAGTCTCTTGATTTTCACTAGTTTTGTTTCATTTTGCAGAGCTGATTTCTTTTAGCCTTTGTTAACTATCCAGAGTCTAAATACAGTAACTGTCCGGCTATGGCTCGGCCAGCCACAGATGTTTAAGGATTGTCTCCCATTGCGCTAGTTTCAGAAAGTATGGTTTTTGTCATTAGACATGATGGCAGCTATTGGCCATGATTACAGCAGTTATGCCTCCATGAGAGAAATAATCACAACACTTCACTCTGAACTCACACTGTGAATGTTCTGTCAGGTACAACAAACCGTAACACAGCAGAAGTGCGACATTGTGGAGATATTTGCTTAACATGCGCATATGGATATCAGGACAAACTCCACAGCCTTAGAACCTTAGAACCTGAATACACACACAGACAGACACACACACACACACACACACACACCCTTGTACTGTCCAGGCCCTCTCTGCTGCCATAAGTGGACACCATTCAGCCCTCATCCATTATTGATGATGGGCGAAGAGGCTGAGAGATCCTGTGTCTTTTGTGACAGAAAAGGAATAAAGGTTCAGGGTCAAAACCTCACATCTCTGAGAAGCTATTCTTTCTGGATTTTAAGCTAGTAAGCACCGCAGCTATTTTTGCATCCATCCAGAGAAAATGGTATTTGAATGTTCACCAAATACGGGATACAAAATGTTCAGATGTGCTCATTTGAATACTGCAAGTTGCCTTTTATATCACAGATAAAACATGGGTCGGCTAGTGGCCTTGTGGAGCTGCTTCATCTCTCTCTTTCTCTCTTCTCCCTCACGTAACAGCACATAAACACACACTCTCAGTTCTGCATGGACATACACACTCATTACTATTGAAAGGTTTTCTCCCTGATGTGGCACTTACAGTTTTTATGAGACATATTGATTGATTTAATTGATTTGATTCATTGAATTGAATCATAATTTTTATGCCATTCAAATGGGTGCATCTGAAGATTTACTGTGTTTTACTGTCTGTGCCACAGCTACGAATATGACTGTTAGCAGTTGTTACTGTGAGTAGTGTGAGCTACTTACTCCACTAGCTACACTAATTATTAGTGATTATTTGATGTTTAAATCTATTTATCTGCCTTTTAGCCTATATACTTGAAATATACTATTCTAAAACTATGTACATTAAATAAATTAACTTATTAATTATATCTATAGACCTCCAAACAAGTTATTAATAACTTTTTTGGAGGTTTAGAGTTAGAACAACACAGGTTTTGCTCCTGATTTCTTACTGCATGACAGCCATTGCATGTATTGAATCTCTGGACAGAGTTGAAGTGAAATACCTGTTCACACTACCTTGAATCACATCTTGAAATATTGACCCTTATTGCTACTTGGCATGAACATGTTGCTGTGTCACTGCTTAACATTACCCACAACAAGAAGTGATATTCACAATATTCTTATTCGTTTGACCAGTGTGTATTCATGCTGCTTGATTTCACACTTATGTATACTCATATTTGCTCTCATATGGCTCTCATAAACAGCCTTTCCCTTTGTGTTTATTTCCGAATGTCACCTTCGGTGTGTTGCTATTTAAAAATTTTTTTGCAGTTGTATGCTGGCAAAGCTCATAGACAACTAAACATGAGAATTCACCCACAGTGGAAGAGAGGGAGGAAAAAATGTCACTTGATTGGTGACAAAAGATAACAAGAAGTGGCTGCAGGGTGCCTCTAAAAACTCTTGCTGTCTCAAAGTGGTGTGAATAGACCCCATCTGGTTTGCTCTCACATCCACACTCAAGATGGTGCCTCTCCAGCAAAAGCCATAATAGTATATAGATACGAGAGACAAAATATCTCTGCCAGGGTCCCTGGTGACTTAAATCAGTATGGGATCCCTCTAGAGCTGTGTCCATTGCTTGCCTGGCCAGAATTGCAGTACACTTGAAGTAGTCCAATTTAACGTGAGAAAACATGGGCCCTGCTCTAGCAGGAAGGCAGGGAAGGAGTCTCTGTCCATCTGTAGCTTCGGGGCCCATGGGGGCGGCCATGGGGGGATTTTTTTCCCTTTTTTGTGCGTAAGGTTTGGAATGATTTATTTGTTTTTGCAAATGAACTGTGCAAAGATTTAGGAGTAAAACTGCATTGAGTGCTACAACAGAATTAGACAGGTTAGCCAAGCAGATTGCTGTAGCGTGTTGTTATTTTATGGCTTAAATGAGACATGTATGTGATCCTGAGAGAAAATTCCGGCACAATACTTTTCTGCTAATTCTGTTATGGAATTGATGCTCAAACTGTGTGTGTGTGTGTGTGTGTGTGTGTGTGTGTGTGTGTGTGTGTGTGTGTGTGTGTGTGTGTGTGTGTGT
>JBBIGA010000001.1:48404952-48442215 GCA_037576975.1 Alestes dentex | reverse complement strand
TCTCTCTCTCTCTCTCTCTCTCTCTCTCTCTCTCTCTCTCTCTCTCTCTCTCTCTCTCTCTCGCTCTCTCGCTCTCTGTCTGTCTTTGTGTGACGACCCGCTCATTCAAGTCCCTCAAGTTTTGCGTCAAGGCTAGTTTCACTCGCCAGTTTGCAGAGAGAAAGAGGGAGGAAGTGAAGGAGTGAAGTGCCGGCCCTCCACCTGTCCACCCGTTTGTGAAGAACACCCCAGATGGGTAGCACCTCACTGAGTGAAAATAGGCAAATAAATCAAATGCTTTCAGGTGGACTCTCGCTTATTATCTTCTTCACGACAAACAGATTTGCTTTCCGCTCCAATGAGAGAAACAAATAACAGAAATCGTCAAAACTTCCCTGGACCAATCTGGAGGAGAATGGACAACAACAAAATGGCTTGGGTCTACAGGGTTGACTAATTAGCTCTAGTTTTACATAAAACTACTATAACATTTATTTGGTAACGTTATTACATTAGCTTCTGAAATTCCAGAATATTATTTCCAATACATTTCTAATCTCAAGATTTATCATCCAGTAACTACTGGATGTCACTCAGGAGTTGCTATGAAAGATCCAGGAACTGCTATACACAATTCAGATGGTATTTTTTATCCATTGCTATGAAATATCCAGTAACTTTAAAAGTCAAGTCAAGTAGGTTTTATTATAATTTCAACCATACTGCACATAGTAAACACTATTCAGTTGGTATTTTTTATATTTTTTTTCCCGCAATTTATCACGTTCAACTCCACTGTTACCTACGTATCCACCTCTCACATTTTGTGACCAAGCTGGGATTGTGAAAGCTAGGACATGCCTCCTGTGAGACACACAAACCAACAATGGACTGTTCAATATATGCTGGTTCTGGCTAGCATCAGACTAAGTGTTGAGAGAGAGTGATGGCCATCCTACCTATTCTGAGAAAGCAAGGCCAGTTATGCTCTATTGGACTCCCTTCTACAGATGGCTGTGGCATCCCTGAGATTCTCGCAATCTCCCACGACTCACCACAAACAAGACCTCAGTAACTTAATGACATTCTCTGAATTCTCATGCCTGGTACAATCTTAAAGAAAGATTTGTAGATCGTTCTTGGAGTGGATGTATGGTTGTAGGACAAATGCTTAATTGGTGTAGAATGCTTACATCATTTTAACTTTTTTATCATCTGAGAGGTGGTTTTAGAAACTAAATGTGGTTCTTCTGGGGTTGGGGTCTTCAGCTTCAGTGTTTAATCCAGCTTCTGATGCTGGACTCTGCATTGCTTGTTAGTTCATTGAACTGCTGATAATGGGCCTTCAGCTCTCATACTTCCAAAGGCAAGTAGAGTAGCACTAAGCCTACATGCAAGCATGTTGATACTTTTTAAAATTCTCAAGTACATTTATGAAGAACAAGCAACAGAGGAACTTCATACATCCAGCCTCTATTAGAATAGATGTGGACATTTCTTTTGGATCCATTCTTGTGTTGTTGAATACTTTCATCTAAAATAAAATGTTCAAAATAAAAAGTCAGAAATGTGACCAATCACAAAGCATAATGATGCCGTCACCAACAGAACATTAAACATAAAGAGGGTTTTGGAGTAAACTGGTAAAGAAGGTAAAATAATGGAAATGTAAAGAGTAAGTAAAAAGTAGATATTTTTCTAAGAAATGTATTTGAATAGATGAAAAATATAATTCTGGAAATACTCAGGAAGTATAATTCAAATATAAACTAATCAAATGCAAAAAATGTCTTGACTTGGGGACATTGAGCTAATTAAATGGAACTAGTTATTACTCACCTCTACAGTGATTACAAAGTACAGGACTGGAACCTGGACACATGGTCTGAAGTTGTAGACCTCTTCTCTACGAAATCACTCACTTCTGGCAGTTTTATTTTTAAAAGTGTAAACCTGAAGTACAGGCCCGCACATGATCCCATTTGTAATCTTGCCTTCGGACACTAAAAATAGTCTTTCCATGGTATCACTTCAATAGAACACTTATTGCATGTATGCAGTTATTTACTTCACCTGCCTGGGCAGATGAATGCATCTATCCTGGTGAATGCAGGTTCCATGGGAAACTTTTTGGCTGTCAGGGAATTAATCAGTTTTTTCCTTATTCCCCTAATGGGATGACCACCTTAAAACAAGGAATTCCCTTATTTCTTTCTTTTTTTTACACCTCCTTCACTTTCCCTCTCCTGTCATCCTTACGCTGACCCCTCATTTTTATCCCTTCCCCGTGTTTGAGAGGAGAGAGAGAGAGAAGAGTCATTAGAGCACCTTTGCTTGTATGTTTTTCCCCCCTCATCTTTAAGGATATGCAGGCCGACCCAAACACGACAGAGGCTTGTTATATGTAGCGTGTCATTGTGGAGATGGGGGGAAGCACACATAGTGCATCATGGGAAATCTGTCTGAGAGAGATGACCTGCATTACTCCAGGTGTGACCCTCCACACACACACACAGCTTCGCACACACAGCCATTTGCATCACCACAGAGGTCACACACCCACCCACACACACACACACACACACACACACACACACACATACATACACACAGACATCTCACACTCGCTTGCTGGCGAGGACGAATGGAAGACAAGCAGACAGATCACTTTCACAAACATAATCGTGTTTGATATGGCTGAGTGAGTGAGACAGATGCTCACTAGATGCAAAAATCAGGATTCCTGTGTTTTATGCAAGGTGTTTTTGTGTGATAGACTTTCCATCTTAAAGAGACTGGAACCTGCATTGCCGGGTGTATGGAAATGAAACATGGCTCCATGCAAGACCCCAACAGTTGACCCCCCACATTTGCTGTTCAGGAGAAAGTCTGAGTTTTCTTTTACAACCACACTGACAGAGTCAATAAGATCTTAACATTGCTAGTATGAGACTGACTGTGCAGCATACAAAACATAGATCCCTCAAAAAGTGCATTTAGTTTTTTATTTATGTTGTCCTGGAACAACCAAAAGAAACTGACAACAGTGTATTCCGTAGACACAAAGCCAATTAGAGCCTACATTGTTAAGAGTACTAGGAAAACTGCTTGTTTGAAATGAAGAAATACAATTGATACAAACACTATATATAGAGTGTATTACAAACTATATTAGCTTCAATGTCGTGACAAACAGAAATTCTGACTGTAAAACAACTGTTTGATGTTATCTTAATTTACTTTCAGTGTAATAATGTCTATTTACAGGATTGATATTCAGAGCTCTGAATACAGGATACATTTCACTGTGTGTTGTACTTGCTGTATTTGAGGAATATAGTGTGTTACTACATTGTTCCCACTGTAAATTTACAGTAATTTTTGCACACCACCTTTTGTGGCTGTGTTATTGAATTACAAGGTTTAAAATGCCAAAAGGTTCTTTAGAGTGTTGCAAAAGAAGGACATTGTTTTCCTCAAATAACATTTCCATGTACAGTTATTCTACAATCACTTTTATTTAAATTAAATATAAGTTTGAAGAATGCTTATATAACTTCTTTATTTGTCGAGAGTCTCAATGTAAACAAACTGAGGTGAAGGCCTAAACATTTCTGATAACCCAAAACTTTACTAACAATTAATTCATTTTTTATGATTCGAATCAATGCTTGTATTTAAATGCTGCACGCAATACTGTACTCCTCTTACTTTATTGTTAAGTTTTGGTAAGGCTTGAACTACTGAGCAAGGTTTAAATTACTGAAGGTCTCCATGGAATACTGTCCAGTCTGACTTTCTTTCTCCATAGCAAGGAAAGCTTTCCCACTGACATGAGATTAACTACCAACATAATTAGAAAATGACAGTGAAATGAACTGATTTACATTTTGATGTACATGGTATTAATTTCATGAGGAAAAAAGATCACCCTAGGCCTTCTGGAAGTCCTAGATATGTCACTGATGGCAAAGATGAGCAATAGTGTTACCAGATATTAGTCAGTTTTTAGAAATGCAAAACAGTTCCTAGGTGCTTTACCAAAGGAGTCACTGTAAAACCATAAGATACAAATATATGTTAATGTATATTACAAGCTTCAAATGTTCACATGGTCAGTAGAGAGACTTTGATAGTGGATGCGATATATGAAACAGATATACGTTTAGCAGGTATAGCTTACACAGCTTCACTCATTTCAGAGTAACAAGAAACTTTACAGCGCAAAGTTACATTTTCCTGACATGCATTTTTAATCAGATTCAAATCTAATATCTGGAAGATTTGTAAAACATAAGCAGGGCTGAATAACCCTCCCGTGGCGGTGCTCATGTGGCTAAACGTGGCCTATCCCAGTGCGAGTGAACTTTGCAGCAGTTTTAGTGGCTGCTGTGAGGTGAGAACATCCTGGGGATGCAGCTGAAAACTGGGGCCTATAAATGAAACACATTCGTAAATGGATGCTACTCTCTCCCTCTTTATCCACAGGCCAAAATGTGAATAATAGAAGAGAAACACTTTTCCTTCACGAGGGTCTGGAAATGAAAAATTTAGAGCAGTACCGGCTCAGGACACCTCCAGCTACAATGAAACCACAAAGTGATGTGCAGTTATACACATGCTGCGAATTAGAGCATAAGCACAAAGTCCTGTAAATATTTAAATCAAAAGTGCAACATATCATCTTCTGTATTCTCTCAATGCTGGCCTACAAATCCCATGTGCTCTAAATGTGCACTACAGCCAGTCAGTGGCTAATTCAACAACTCCAGAGCCATTGCAGTCCCAGACAACCAAGACCATAATTATAAATTATTTGGTGTATGAGTCCTGACACTCGGCTCAATTTTGAACAATCTCCAGTCAGCAGAAAATGATATGGCACTGAAGGACAAAAAAAATGCCTTTAACATATGCAAGCATAGCTTGTCCTTTTGGAAATTCAGTGTTTAAAGTGTGTTATGACTGTGTAACAGATGTAAATGCAGATCTGCTTGCCAAAGCTGAGTGCCAGTGATTAAATAAAGTGGCAGAGAGAACTCTTAATGCTCAGAAAGACAAAAGAGCTTCCTCCAGCTACAGTGAGAACATTAGTGTAGAAGTCTCCAAAACCAACCTGATCCTGTATTTTTAAATCACTGGTGGTTAACTGTTGATGTAGCTGATTGGACACTTTCATATCCGCAAGTGATTAGAAAATTGAAAACCATGAGCTGGATTCAAGGTCTGGATTTGAAGCCTCTGCTGGTCAGGGTCTGGTGCAAGGGTCAATAATCTAACCCACAAAGGGCTAGTGTGGCTGCAGGTGAACTTCTGTAGTTTCAAGTTAATAAAACTATAAGTAAATTCCTGTACAAGAGCATATTATCATTATTACCTAAAACAGAATTTGACGACTGCAGTAGCATTGTGCATAGTGTGAACACTTGTATCATTAGAAATGGCCAAAATGGTCTGACCATTTATTTATCTATACATTGACTATTTCGGAGACATCATGTTTTGTAATGGTAGTGGCAATGCTTTTGTGTATGTATGTATGTATGTATGTATGTATGTATGTATAGATTAACTGTTTGTTTTATTTAGGTTTATTTCTGTCTCTAACTTATGAGAATGAATTGGTCTTCTTCTCCTCCCTCTCTTTCCTCTCCTTGTCTCTAGAGGCAAAGTCAAAACTGGCAGCTTTTCATCACCTTAACTTATGGTGGTCTTATGTAACAGTTTGTTTTTCCACCGTGTCTTATCTCTGTGGGTGAGGCCCTCTCAGCTTTCTCCCCAGCTCCAGCCATATCTGTAGAGCTGGTGGTTAACGTCCTCTTGGTGGTTTCTAGCAGGTGTGGTTTTGCTCAAAGGTGAGTAAGACTGATGGTTGAATTTGATGATCGTAGCAAAAGGCAACAAATGGCAGCTCTGTGGGTATCAGTTAGATAATGAGGTGCTAAAATGTGTCTGGAAAAAGAAGGAGTCTTTCACAAACCGCTATAGACCACCAGCACGGTGTGCAGTTATTAGTTTGATGCAATAAGGGGAGTTGGTGGTTTTGTTTTGTTTTTTTGAAGATATTGTCAAGCTTCAGATAAGAAGCTCGAGAAAAATAGATGAACACTGTTTCAGTTTACAAATGACATTTTTTCTATGTATTTAAAGAAATGGTACTTCGACTTGTGGTTTTGGGGATATGTAGAACCATTTTTAAAAAGCTATTTAATGAACCATACACAAGAGTTTCTCCATTACAGAGAAGAACAATTTAATTATACAAAAAAACATTCAAATACGTTCAAAAGGTTCTTAAGAGTTTCTCAAGTGTTTATTTTTAACGTTGGTAATCATAAACAGCATTTGAAAACCCCATTTTAAGGCCTGTAGAGTTAAAAAAATGAGGGCCCAAGCCACTTATCACTCTACAGTGTTTGAGTATAGCAGGATATTATAATGCCTTAGTATTATTATTAAGCCTTATTTAGAAAATAGATTTTATTAAGCATTTCAGAAACTAGTGTCAATTACGCATCAGACACTTTTATTTATTATTAGACACTTTTAAGTATCTATCAAAATTTTGTGGACAGTCCTTATTTAAGCATCCAATCTATATTTTTCCTTAGATTCCACTATTTTTTGTCCTTTAGGTTACACTTACACTCTGTACTAAACTGATGTTCTGGTATTTGGGCCTTGTTCTGGTATTTGAACATGAGGTCTTGATTTAGCAAACCACTTGAAGTACAAGATTATGGTTTAAAGTCAGAAATACTCATGAAAATGCTTATTTTGGCCTAGTTTTTGCTTTATAAAATAATAATGACTTTGCACATGCATTGCAAAGGCATTGTAACAGCACCATATACTGAAGTGTTACAAACTTTCAAATGGAATCAGAATTCACACAATCACAAAGTTGACAGAAAGGGGAAATACAGCTTTACAAGGGTTAATGTTCATTTGACCAAAGGGATAGCATTCGCTTCAATCATCCTTTCTTATCTACTTTTCATTTTTTTCAGATTTGGAATCAATCCAGGTTTATGTTTAGATTTTCTTACATTTCATGACCCCAGGTTTATGTTTTTGCCCTGGTAAATTAGGATCCAACAACTGGTTAAAATAAGCATTAGAGATCAGTTTGTAACTGATGCTGTAGATGTTACCTGTAATGATATGCTGTTTGTGCTCGCAGGGCTGGTAGGTCGTGGTCATAAGTAGAACATCGTGACCACATGCACATGCTAACCTGTCCACTGTTGGTTTTAACCAGAGGTAATAATTTGGGACCTTTACCTCAGCTTTGTGGCTAGAATAGCAACTTTAGACCTCCATCTAGAACTGGTCTTTCCTCTGCACAGTTTATCATTAGTCCTGACATTTAAAACTCACCTGCTGTTACAAATCATCCAAACTTTGGCCAAGTAGTCAGAGTCACAAATGTATGTTTATTTATTTATTTATTTATTTATTTATTTATTTATTCTTCAATACAAAACCACTGTCTTGCTGTGTCTCTTGTCATGGCCATGGCAGTTCATTACCTGTTTTCACAAACTAATTAAAACATGTTTTGTTTTGCAATGCTTGCTCCTTTATGTGTTGGAAAGTAATTTAGCCTGGAGGTGGAGAAAGCAGAGCATGAAAGGAAACGAGCGAAGGTCATCTTCACACAGACACAGAAAGCCATCAGCAACCCATTGCATGCGTTGATGAATTCGAGATTAGGGTCTGTAGCACCTTGTTACAGGCTCCAGATAGCACATATATATATTTAGATGGCGCTAATTTGTCTTCTCTCACTGTAAGATTATTAAAGCTCAGAACAGGTGCCACGAGCAGAAGCTGCATCCTCTCACAGCTGGCTGTGACCTTTCTCCAAGCTTATCAGTCTCTGTCACCACTCCGCTAGCATGACTGAGTCGGTGGTGGCAACAGCAGCCCATGCTGCTCCACCATGCTTTATGTTAAACAGGCTCACCACTCAAGCAGGAGCAGCAGAACTCTAGTTTTTCTTAGAAAAAGCTTACACTGAGGTCCCTTGATCCAACAGTAACTTTACAATATAAGTACCTTTTGCACAAAAAAACTGGAACCTTTCTGCCAGCCATTAGTCCAGTCCAGGTTTTATGATATTATGAAATAGGTTTTATGATTGTTGGTACCCATAAGGACTAATGATAATAGAGCATGCTTTCCTCTGTCTTTGTGACACTATGGGGATATGGAGATGTCTTACTTCACTAAGGCAACATGAGCTAGTTGGGAAGCTAATGTTAAAGCTATTAGCATACATGGTACCCCCAGAGTATAGAAGCTTTTGCTCATATTTTTACACTCAGCAACATTAATATGAGCTTTACTTAGTGATGACCGATTCTGTATAGTTGTGTAAGGTCATTTGTCAACAACATAGCCAATATCAAGTTTTACTTGATTCTACACAAATAAGTATAAATGAAGAATTTTCTCAAGCAGCTGAAAAATGAATTAGAACCGTAAATTCTGTAGATTCTCATTTGGGTGAGTTCTTGGTTTTGAAAGTGAAGTGGAAAAAAGAGTATTGGTACTGTAGTGATAAAATACAAATCAAAGTGTTAATAAAGAAACTAACTCATCCAATAGTAAACTGTTTATTGGAAATATTCTACATTAACATTCATTAGCTAAATTAACATTTAATTAACTAGCACCCACAATAAAACATGTAAGCAGCAGCTTTAGGTGAAATAAATAGCTTGTTTTTTTCTAAAACAACAGCTTTCTGGAGAACCACAGCCCTGTATTAGTAATAATTAGCTGAATATTTATTAAAATTCAATGCCAAAGTAGATTTTTTTCCCTTAAGTAAAAGCAGAAAGTTATCCCCCATCCCATGTCTACATGGTTTAAGTCATATTAAATTGCATTCTTAATTGCACACCAAGACATGCCTTGTGCCATGAGGAGGATAGGGCAGCACTGAACACATTTGAAGCGAGGGCGAGTCATGGCCAGGTCTTTCCCATGGCTCCTTCCATGATCAAGAAAGAGTGGGGACATTCTCCACAAAGTTCAGATACAAAAGACAAACTGTCTTTCACATGCCCCCCGAGACCAGAGAACATCATCTCTTGAATATTTCACAGCTGTATCAATGTCAAAGAACATTTCTCACTGACTCCCCACTGCTTAGTGTTAATGAATATTAAGAGGAACATTTTCCTGTGGGTGAAAGGTCCTTTTATTTATTCTCTTTATTGTTTGAAAGCCATTCTTGATACCATATTTCACAGATCCAGTCATTTGACTCATTTAACATAGACTTTCCAGTCTTTAATGTGGTTTAAATTGTTCCAAATTCATACGGTCAGATAATGGCTATTGTGTTTCATGCAAAAGAGGAAGAACTCTTAAGATTATTTTAATTACTTTCAGGATATACTCAATCCTTAATTTATAAGAGGGGTTGTGTGTTATCTATGGTAAATCAAAAAAAAAAAAAAAAATGAAACAACATCATATTCTTCATTATTCCACAACTGGTCAATAGTTCCATTTTCATGCTTATAATTATTACCATACTCAACAAGATCAATCAGCAATGTCTAATTATTGTTTTGTAATTGAGCGTATATTACATGCTTATCAAACTTCTTTAGAGTTCTCCAGACACCAGGATTGAGGCTTTTTTGATAAAAACCTGGACAACTACTTAAAAAGAAACTGAAAACCGCTTTCCTCGAAACTGCTATAATAATTGTTGGGCCTTAGGAGCTTATGGAATTTAATTTCTTGACACAAATATCAGCAACAGAAAAGGAAATTAAAGTTATCATTACTGTCAGGGCATTATCGCTGCCTCACTTAACCTGCCATTCAGTAAAATGAATTATTTATATTCTCACTCTTTTATTTGGCGACGGGGAGGGGTGGCGGCGGTATCTTCACTATATTCTTCTCACTGATAATTGAATTATTGTTCAGATGAGAATGGAAGACCTGTTTGAAACATTACGTGTATCAAGATCCTCTAAGAATCATCCTGTAGCTTATTTACAGTTGCATTTGTATAAAAATGGGGGAAGAAAATCTGCTTAAGTTCAAGCGAACAAATGAGTGAATGAAGTAATTTGCATAATTACTGAAGCACAAAGAATTTATAAGATGGTCTGACGTTATTCATCTCACTGTACAACTCTTAAGAAAACTGGGTATAACACAGAAAAATAAAATACACACTGCAGTGTACAACAGAAGCCAATGGGCGGGCATTGAAATAACATCCCACTGACTTCTATTAGAAATTTGATTTGAGCCAGTGGGGTTTGCCATTCTTTTCTAAGTACAAAAAAGGTCCTTGATAAATGACGGTATGCTATAGAAGATAGTTAGAGTATAGATTTAAAGCTAAAAGCCTAGCCATGTCATGTGACTATGCAAGAACAGTTGTGTAACCCGATAATAAGATAAAAACATACTGTGTCTCAATCAGTGTGTTTTGGAATTCTGGGTGTTTGCTTTTCTGACAGTTCATCTTTGTAGCATTTCAGGGTTTCAGTTAAGCAATGTGTGATTACGGCATTTTGAGTGTCATCCGACATCTGGAGATTTCCGCCACCCATGTGGATGAGTGAACTCATCTCCGTTCTGCTTTAGCATCTTCAGACACATATGACACCTACAGTATGGTGCCCAAGAACCTTCAAGAACATATTGGCCAACTTATCTTCAGTTCCGTTCAGATTTCATATAAGCAACTCTATGTCACTCAGAGTTGTGCAGCATTCTGAGTTTAATTTTATGAGCTGGATTATCACTGAAATTTATATAATGTTTGAAACGCACACCATGGTCCTAGTAAGTATAATCCTTTCTCTGAACAATAAAAAACGAGAGATAAATACCAAAAATCAATTAGGTTTGCCAGGATTGGATCATTATTTCATAGGCAATAACTTGAATGATAGCATAATAAAGAGCAATTTATTTAGAATTAGTCCAGTGCGGGTTGAGCAGTGGAAGATGGATGTATAGAGATAGAGGGATCTAATTAGTGCCTTGTTCATTCCCAGCATCGTTCTCTGTGGCTTCCTCAGCCACTCTCTACAGCAGGACTTAACACTGCTAATCCATGTCCACTCCTTAATGACTGCAAATCGCTGCGATCTGGTGCCGATGAAACGCTGAGAAGATTAATCCTCCACTCGTTCACCAGAAGAGGAATAACCTTGGCGGACTGGAGAAGTCTGTATATTTTTATTCCAATGCTTCAGGAAATTGATTTTCACAATCGCATTTTACTGTTTTTGTGGAATTTAAGCTTTCTCACATTCATGCTGCATTGTTTTCACTTACGAGTGTTATATAAAGCTAGTGTATACTCTTATTAATGATTGCTCCAAAATGCTTCTTGTCTCAGTTGTGTGGTTTCTAATGAACCTATAATACAAACAGGACTTGTCACATGAGGTGGAAGATCCTTCATACCCTCACATCTCATTTACTGTAAGGAACCATCCACAGCTTGCCTTTATTTCACATCTTGTGTTCTTGTCTGTGGTGTGTCCTGACACATTTTAGATGTGGGGTCCTCACACAAAAAACACAGCATAAACAGTGTTTAAGGAATTGTGGAATGCAAATATCAACCTGAAGTAAATATTATAGATTATCTTTCACTTGAAACAATTTGCAGTTGTTTCAAGTGAAATCTGCACTGAGTGATGCAACACTCGGGTTCATCGAGTTTATTTTTTGTTCTGTTTTGTTCTGCTGCTAGAAATCTGTACCTGGACCATTTTCATTCAGAAAAACATGAGACATTTCTCCTCCTTTTGTTTCCTCTGATATGGGACAGCATCACACAAGCTAGAATATAGAATGCAATCAGTTTTTTGTGGGGGGCAGTTTCACATTTCAGGTAGGAAGGTATAGTTTCAGGTAGGAAATTACAGTAAAATATAAAATTCATCATGTTAGAAATATGAAAATATAGAAGGTATATAAAGAAGTGGGGATGAAGGCATAGCCGTCTGTAGATAGCCACCTACAGATGGGAAACTGGCAGCTATAAATGAATGAAAATGTCTTTTGGACTGTTGCCAACCGTTGCCCTCTAAGAATTTACATCTGTTTACTCTCCTGCTTAAATCCACTCGTTTCTGTGCAGCTGAGCTTTGCTGACCCCTGCATCCATGCTCCGGCTCGGCTGTCGTGTTCCACGGCATAAATTATTTTAATATTGCTCTCGAAAATGATGATGTAGTGGCATTTTCAGTCCGCTAGGAAATTTCCCCCCTCCTTTTATCTGGCACTGCATTCAGCTATACTCTTCCCTTGCCTTTTTTACCTTTTAATTATCTTCTCCTTCTGACACTCGACAGTTTACACATGGTTGTGAGCCCATCTGACCCTCATTTGGCCGCGTAGATTCCTCAGCTGTTTGCATCATCCCACAAAGACAGAACTAATTCTACTCTTTTAGAATGCTAATATACACCCTCACTGGAGAGCATATTAAGGTGATTCATTTTTTATTACCCAGTGTCCTCATTACAGCACCAGGGAGAGCGCGGCCTGAGCATGAAGATAATGAGGGAGTGTTATGCCACCAGGGGGAGGCAGGGGCAGCTGTTTGAGGTCTGCTTCAGCGCTGGAGAGATTGTAGGTATCTCACTCAGGCCTTAACTCACCTGGAAAGCCTCCAGGAATTGCTACTTGTTTACTTTTCAGGAACTAGATATGGTAGTCTTATGTTTAGATTACAACATTGCCAAAAATATGTTGCCCTACTGACTTTCTCTTAAGCCTTTTTACCCCAGGCCCTCTAATTATAAGTCACTAGATCACTATTTCTTTAACACTTGGGAGTTACTAATTTAGCCACACCATTTTAATATTATTACACATTAGTTGCATGATAAATCACATAGCTAGTTACATTTACATTTCATTTGCATTCATCGTCTGACAACAAATGACAAGCATAAAAATACAGAAGATGTTTTTTTTTTCCACTTAAAAGACAAAACAACTTTTATTTATTCATTTTTGAAATCCAGATCATTAGAAGATCTCCTCTTCCACTTGCCAACACAAATGAAAGTGGACTGAAATTGTAGATTCCACTCTTTGGAAAGAATTTCTCTACATGTTTCAATGAGCTATAATGAGTGAGAAATATGTTCTATAATGTTACACTATGCTTTTGTTAGTTTTTTTTTTTACTTCTGACAGTTAAATAGTACACACACTAGTACAACATATACATTTATCAGTTGCTTCACTTCTTGCATTGCAAACGTCTAAATCTCCTGTCAGATCATAAGGACTTCCACAACATCACTGTTTATCTCATCTCTGGCTCCTCATCCGACCACAGGAAACACGCCATGTTTTGAATGTCATGTGACTCTTCGTGTCATGTCATGTGACTTAAATGTGAAACATGTGTTTATATTTCAATTTTGTGAAATATTCTTTGTCAAATCATCTGAAAAACCACCTCATGCGGGAGTAAAAACTTCTTAGCATTAGTAAGCTCTCTCTCTTCCTTTCTGGCTCTCTCTCTCTTCGCCCTTAAGCTACAGGCCCTACAGACTCATGTGGGTCTTTGGCTGCCAAGTTCCCCCTCAGGATGCTCTCATTCTCTGCCATCTCACAGCCTGATCACAACGGATTACTCACTAACTAACCCTCCTTTAATTAACTCTTGATTAGGTATTAATATCAAGCTCTGGTTCTGGGCTTGCAGTTGTTGCTTTTAATAAGTGGATTAGCACTAGTGTCTCACTGTTTTTTCTCCCGCTAAAATCTCTCTCCCTTGGGTCTCTGGCACGTGGCCAGATGAAATGTTCCAATAACAAGTTTCTTCTTGTGGTCACGGGCGTGTTTTCAGGGATTTTAGCATGGCTGTGTGTGCCCTGAGCTGTCCATTTCAATTTTAACAGGGAACGACACCTAATCCTGAGAATCTTTCCACAGTAATCACCAACTGCTCTGATTTGAGAGTAAATGTGTATCTAATTCTATCAGTCCATCAGAATGTTACAACCTTTGAGACACTAAGATGACACCAATTAGTCCTAAGAAACCATATTAGACCCATAACTTGTGTTTCACGTGAATTTCACACTCCACATGCTCCTCATCTCAAACCAAATGCCACAGTCTCAAGAATTAACCCTTGATGCCCTTCATCCTTTGGATTTAACACATTTAATCATTATCAAAACACAGACGCAGAAAGAAGGTTTAAACAGAATGGACGGGGGAGGAGGTTTCAGAAAACAGAATTTTTGAATTAACCATAAAAGTGAGTTTGCTTTTAAGGAAATCTCATGTTTGACCAATTAAACTCTGCAATGACAACTTTCTTTTTAAAATAAAAGACTCTCAAACAAATAATCTTAGGTTGCTGCAGCACTTTTAAAATCAGCACTGCTCTACCACCCATGCAACCTATCTTCTCAACACCTTTGGGAAATTGTGTTGACAGAAATTATTACATGTCAGAGGTATGCAAATGAAAATGATTTCTGTGGAATAATATTAGACACATCCAAGCTAAAAGAATGATCCCTTCACTCTCAAAATTAAGAGCACCAAAAGGGTTATTTTCGATGTATTTATTGTTGAGAGCTGGTGCTGCCCATAGACTGAATGCATTTGATCTGTGTCTCGTACACATTCGTCAAAGAGGTTTGACCTGTCCTGATAAATGGCAAGTTACACGGTAAAACTGTTTAAACTCTCAAAGGAATAATCAGAAATGATAACACTGTCCCTTTAAGATCATTGCTGCTCCACCACCAGCTCTACCTGTCCTCTCAGTGTCAGAGGCTCCTCTTGTTCCTCATGCATGTCATAACTGGAGTTTGTCATTTGCACACTGCACTCTTTAATTACAGCCTTTTAAGCCTCTCTCCAGGACCCAGAGGCCTGTGAAAAGTTGCGAAGCTCCATCACAGAGGGCTGACAGCCAGTGCCGCTAAATGGGTGTAAAAAGCGACTGAAATTTCGACTCGGCCGGCAAATTAGACGTCTCGGTGCTGGCCGCAGATGGGTGCCGTTAACCTCCCAGGACACAGTGTCACAACATTCCTGCGCATCGTCTGGGGCTGTGTGTCGCTCCGGCACACCTCGCGCTGTCAGCAGCCTTCATTTAAACGAACATAATTAGGGAGCTCTCTCTGTGAAGAGCAGGTTATGGAGTCACTCTGCACTCTCAAACATTTCCATAATTCTGGGGGCCGAAAAGCCTGACGTTTCCCAAGCTCCAGATGTAACTGATAGAAGCAAGTGCAAGAACTGTTTTTTTTTCTCTCTTTTTTCCCTTCTCCCTGCCTTATTCCATTGCTGTGTTTGGTATATATAGTTTATGAGATGGAGAAGGTTAGTACTTTCAGTTGTCAGATTCCTCTGAGCTTCTTTAGGGCAAATGAGGTCTTGTATACATGTCATATTTATGTCAATAGCACTTAGCTGTCTCTGACTATCTCCGTCTATATCACAGCAGCCCAAAGTGAGGCCCTTGAGCCAACTTTGGCACATGTGGTGTTTGATTTGGCCCACAAGATCTCACTGAATTTAAGGAAAGGCAGCTTCCCCCATTTGTAAAGAATGCATTCTCCTCACACTGAGTATATAGTGCAAATCTTTACATTTCATTGAAGGTACACAATTCGACCTTAAAGACTGATTTATTCCTTTAAGGGTACGTCTACATGTACCTGTGCAGTACCTTTTTTCTGATAGTGTAGGACTCCTGCTTAGATGTAAGTTGTCTTTTTGATCCTGGAAAAAAATAAAAATACAAAAAAATACAAATATAATAAATACAATATATTTTGACTCGTGTGAGTAAATTCACTTTCATTCTTTGACCATTTCTGAACCTCACCTTAAGAAAGCCCAGTATTACTTGCAGTGATCATCCAGTACCTGCTTTGGTTAATCAGTGCTTCATTAAATCAGATCAGGTGTGCTGTTAACGGATACCTTTGAACCAAACATCGAGGAGAAGTCTGTAACCAAATCCGTGTTCTTCCAACCAGTTTACAGATATCAAAGATCATCTTCTGAATAAAATAATTCTTATTAGTTCTCACTGCATTTATGTTTGTTCGCATTTACTGTAATGTTATTTGGTGTTTATACTGAGAAAGCACTTCCACCCAGATAAATGGTTTTAAGCTATTTGCTCGTATATAAATTCACATGAACGTTTGCGCAAAGGTTTTGAACTGCTTTTACAGTACAATAAAACATTATACAATGCAGATTGAACTATATTTCAAATACTTCAAGCTTTTTGGCATTTATTTATTTATTTATTTATTTTTTATGTTTGTTGTTTGTTTGTTTATTTATCAAGGTCCTTATCTGACCAGTGCTAGTGTGCCCTTCTCCCACACCTCATGCGTTCTTTTGCCTGCATAAATGCCACGCTCGCTAACTGAAAGTATTTGCTTTTGATTTATGTGGAAGTTTTTAACATTCACATTATAAATCTGTCACCTCTAGGACATTCCTACCCGGGTATTCATCCACCTAAGACATCTTTCGTTAAGAGCATTTTGGACCAGGGCCAGGAAAAGCCACTTGAGGATTATCTTAAGGTTTAGCAGGAATGATGTGTGAATTACTGCCGGCTTGAGTGAGGAGACATATCAAACTGCAAGCTTTAATCTCCCCACTCGGGCTCCTTTCTTTCTCCTCTAGCCTTCCTTTCCTTCCCATCCACGTATTCTGACACACGTGGAGTAAATATGATCTCACAGACTTAGAGCCATCAATTAAGAAAGTTCATCGTGATAATGTTGATGATTTATTTCCCAGTGGCGGCAGCAGGTGAACAGAAGGTGCTTGGGCTTGTCCAGCGGGTTTCCTCTCCGCCTTGTTCACTTTCACGTAGAGACTTGGTTTTAATCACTCAGCAAGGGGCCAACTACAAAGGTCAGCTTCATTGATTAACTGGATAAAGGGTGAGTTGTCATCTCTCATAAGACAGATAGACACCCCATCAAGAGAGAAAGACCCCCTTTCTTCCTTAATCTGCTGTGCTTTTATAGACTGTGGCGAAAGAGAGAATAATGTACTGTATTGTCTCCAAGTCTTGAAAGCACAAGGTGTATTTATTCATATGTTAACATCTGCTCTTTGGAACTGAGTACTGGCTCTGTGTCATATTTACAAGGCTAAAGTTTAGCATCAAAGTCAGTGCCACTTGAGACATTGAGAACTGAAGTCAATTTTTTCGCTTGTAGCGGTGTTCAGTTAACATTTATCACAGGAAAACGACAAAAAAAGTTCAGAGAAGACAATGACATAAATTAAGGCACTTACTAGCAGTTTCCATGGACTTGACCTTTTCGCAGAGGAGCTACGGATACTTTGTCTTTATGTCCCTGAATTTTTACGCTCAAAGCAACATACTCTCCACAGTGTCCTTCACACGTATTGGCATGATTCAGAAAGACAAGCAAAAGGGACTATGAAAAAATGTCATTACCAGATTGATCCTGTACTGACAATATCAGGGAAATTTGGCCGATAATTGGGGTGAAATTATCCAAATAAGAAAGTCTCCCAGAAATTCTCATGAAAAAAAGTGATTTGACCTATGTACCCTTTCATATTTTACCAGAAACATCAGACAACCACTTCTTCCTCTTTTACTGGGGTATAAATATGCGGTGACACACCCTTAGTTTTCCATCAACAGTGGGAAGATCAGAGTATGCATAAATGAAACCAGGCACAAGATATTTGACCTCTGTAAATGAAAAAGATTCATATAATAAAATACCCAAGCTTGATACAAGGGCAATAATGAATAGTTTCAAATATTCCTGGAATCTTATTAGGATGCCAAACATCAGGCACTGCATCCAATAGCAGGATTTTTTTTTCACATGGCTGCCACTGCCATGAGACTTAGGTGGAGCCATGGCTGGATCTTTTAGCAGTAATTCCAAAAAAAACCTCAAGAATGTTTTTCTTTTCAAATTTTAGTCACAGACCTTTTTAACCTCTCTAACAAGAAATGGCAAGAAATCTGGAGGGCACTGTGCATGATCACTGTTGTTTTTTCTCAGGTTGAAAATCTTATCCAAACAACTCAAAAGTTGTCCACAATGTAATGTTTTTTCAAAGGGGAGTCAATAAAAAAGTGAACGATAGAGAACGAAAATGTTGCAGTCAGGCAACATGAAAGCAAAAGCAAAACGCTGTTGAGGCTCAGTGTGTCTGGGGGTAGATAATGAATGAGATTCTAGATGCTTCCTGTCCTCTCTCTTGGGTTTAGGCTGTGTTGAAATTCATTAGGAATGCAATCACACTCTCAAGTGAATGACCATATCAGCTTACCAAATGCAAATACCAAAACATCTGTAGCGAAGGGAAAGGATTATGTGGTTGGTCTATTAACCTCCCAGAGAGATAACTGACACCTTATCTCCTCAAAATGGCAGGAAGAGCTTGACTACCATCAACTGGAGTTTGACACAGAATTTCGACAATAATTAATGGGATCAGATGAAATTTTAAATAGGTCTACGAGTTTCTATTATAGGACCCCAGGGTTGAGAGAGGAGTCTGAAGTGTTTGCCGTTTTGTGCCACACACTGCTCTCTAAACACTTTTTGCCTTTAGTGGAGAATGTCCAGCATGACGAGGGAAAGTTGATGTAATGTCTTTACCTGATCTCTCTCCATTTCAGTAACTTGGGCAAGGTCAAAGTCTTGGGCTGCATGATGTCATTGTAGCCCAGAGGACATTTTAGTTGGCATAGCAATGGCCAATTGACACCAATCAATGAGGGACCCTCTGTGTAACTTGGTAACATGGTCATTCAGGTCAGATGTGGGGAGATGGACACTGGAGAAGCTTGTGTTTAACCATTCTGGTCACACTAATTATATTTAATTCACTTTCTATAATAAGAAGAGTTTGGATGTGAAATGGTTTGTTGTGTATAAATGGTTTGTTGTGTATGTTGTGTTTTACAGTGGTGGTGATATAAGTCATGGTGTGTATAGAACAGACATTTTCTTTTAATTTATTACCGTGACTTTGCAGATTTTATATGCATAGTTGGTAAAGTACTATTTTGCCTCACAACACCCTGCATTTACCAACCTTTAAACACATTTAAATGCCAACATCTTGTCTCAAAATGACTTAAAACAACGTCTCAGGCATCAGGAAGTGTATTTGTGTGTCTCATGTAATCTCATTTCATGTAAGAACTGTATGTAAGGGAGCTTTTAGAGGCATTCCTGTCATTCACACTGTGAACAATTCTGACTGACAAAGTTTCTGTACAACAGAAAGCACCTTGGATGCCTTATTACATCTTAATCATTTCGTGCAAAATTTTTGAAAAAATGTAATTTTTCTTCTTTTAATTACAGCTCCGTGTACAATAATGCACCAATGACACACTTTCAATCGTAATGCTTTAGACATATTTGTTCACTATACATTTACCTTTATTTACCGTGACTCACACTAATACATAATCAAAGTCTCTTATATAAAAATGACAAATAAGTGCAGTATAATAGTCATAATAATTCTGACTAAATACTTTAGGACCTTGTTATGCAATAAACCTCAAGCATTGTGCGGAAAATATTAAATAAAATTGCATTTGTATTTATTTGTTTAGCGATTACTAGATGATGTGCCCTTAGTTTCCAAAAGAAACAAGAGTGTCGTCTGATGATGTGAGCTGTAACATGGTGGCTATGTGCGAAATGAATCATATTTAAGGAGATAGGCATCAAATGCAAAGCACAGCGATACATGTATATGCAAGAGAAGATCTATTGAGCTACAAAGCTAGTGTCTGTCGCATATACAGATTGAATATGGGTTATTAGTGCACTCGAGCTCTGAAAGCATTGTCAAGGAGCTGTGATCAAGGGCATGCTGTGCCTCTAAATAAACAGTGACAAAATGGTGGTTGTTAACCCCTGCTAGCTAATTTGCTGCCCAATTGGTTTAAAAAGACTGCGCATGGCATGGAATCATTCCTGCGAAGAAAAAAAAAAAGAAAAAGAAAGAAAATCAGCAAGCTCATTTATAAGCCTCACACACACCGACCAGAGTAGTCTCTGCCTGTTTTATTGCCGTTGTCATTGTAAAAGCTAACCTTGTTATAACCAGCACTGAGGACATAATCATATGTGTGTGTGTGTGTGTGTGTGTGTGCGTGTGTGTGTGTGTGTGTGTGTGTGTGTGAGAGAGAGAGAGAGAGAGAGAGAGAGAGAGAGCGAGAGAGAGAGAGAGAGAGTGGGTTTTTTTGTGCACCCCAGTAATCAGTAGGCTTGTGCGTGTGGTTGCAGACTATTTGAGAAACTTTAGGCCAGTCCATAAGTTATAGTGCTATTTTTCCCTCTAAAGCAGTTTGTGGCACAAGAAGAAATCAGCATAATTCCAACACTGCACTCATCAAGGAGGAAGTGCCACTGCCCTTCAATCACAGCGTGACAGGAAAACAAAAATCAACATCAAAAGTCATTTGTTTCCTCCTCAAACATGCTCATTACAGGAGAGGCTAAACGGCACATTGCTATAATTCAAGGTGAGACCCATAGGCATATTCGTAAGTGCCATTACCTTTGAGAAAAATGTCAAAACTCTCCAGCTAGAGCACACTTTTTTCAAGGATGACTCCGTACATGTGTAAGTGTTCAGGATGACACTCTTTTAAAGGAAATCTTAGACCAAACAAAGCACTTGCCCATACAGGTCTTCTCTCTCTGACTCACACACTTTACACACGAGCACACTGAGCATTCACACACATATTACTTGTGCAACCAGTATGTCACATAGTCATCAGTACTCTCCGGCTGCCTCTTGACGAAACAATGGCCCGAAAATCCAAAGCATCCTTCTCAGACTTCACACCTTGACCTCTGGCACAGAAAAACAAAAGCAAATCTGAAAAAAATTAACTCTACAATATGCTGCTGACGTTCATCATTGTTCAAGTTTTATGTTCATTTATTTGGGGACTTTTTAAATTGGCCAAAACCAAAAAAACAAAATGTTGTTAAATAAGGTTTGCTCTCAGTGTGAACAGGAAATCACAATGCAGCATGGAACACAGTGGAAGATGGTATCAGAGAGGGTCTCAGCGCTCTAGCTAAACATTCCTCCCGATAACTTTCCAGTAGGTTCAATTTTTTGGCAACTACGGTAGCTCCAGTGGAAAACTAAAGAAGCGAGCTTCAGACACAAAACACGTCTTGGCTGAACAACTACTTTAACTCTCATACATAGAGAAAACACATTATTTTAAATCATCACTTAAAGGCCATATAAAACACTGTACAAAAGCAACAGTGTGTGTCTGGCCTTGGTCTCATTCTTTCACCACCACCCCGCCCCCAGATCTTGTCCCCCAGCCCAGACAGACTTACAAGTCATTACACACCTGTCTGGACGCTGATGAACTTGAACATTGCTCCTGGGTCACGCACTAAGACACACTATAGAGCAGGAACTGGCTTTACTGTGCACTTCCCACATTCCACAGCAGCTTAAGGGCCAGTAAACACACACCCAGATGCCCCAGATCTCCACAAGAAGCTCTCTCTCTCTCTCTCTCTCTCTCTCTCTCTCTCTCTCTCTCTCTCTCTCTCTCTCTGCACTCTGAAAGATTAGTCCATTCTTCTAGTTATGTGACCCAGCTAGGACAACAGAGGAGTAGCGGAGAGAAGAGAATGAACCGGCCGGTGCAGTATCTCACAAACACTTCGGTTTAAGTCTTTCTGGACACTAGCCTCTATGTGCCTCTTCCCTTTTACAGACTAAGGCCAATTAGGTCACAACGCCTCTCATAAATACAGCACTGAATAAAGTCTGCTGGGTTTCCAAAGAAGTGTGCAAGAGTGGGTTCAGGTTTTGCGTTTACTTTGACAGACCCAGTTTTGAGATTTCAGCCTGAAATTAATTATTCCTGTATTCCATGTATTAATCCTGACATTTACACATCCAAAGCTGTCAATATGCTCAGTGTGCTTGAATAAATGGCAAGACACTTAGCTGTGCCACTCTCTTCAACAATTGAGGGCTTTAATTGGAGGAGGTTAATTTTCTCTTTAAACCTGAAAATGAAACCTCTACTATAACCTGTCACTAACATAACTGAATAAAATGTTTCACCTGAAGGTTGACTTCCACATTCTCCTCTGTTCTTAATTAAAAGTGCCCACTTTTGTATTTGACTTTGCAATTCCTTTGCAAATCAGTGCAGTTCTAAAATGCAAATCCAAAAGGTAAAATTAACCAGAATGCTTCTTGCTTTATTTCATAGGATTCTTTCATTCTTCTTCAACATTAGCCATTAACTATGGAGCCAGATTCTGCTTTACACATACTGAATCACGTTTTCATATCTACCGTGTGTTTCAAATAATCAGTAAATCCTTCAGATCTTTAACGCTGGCTTGACAATGACATGGATCATTCCTCTGTATGATCTCAGTACTTCTGTTTAATCTTTTTTTTTTTTTTCTAAACTTGTCTTACCCGTAACCTAACTGCTATCTATCTGGTATGACACTGAGGATGATTTTTCCTTTTGAGTCTGGATTCCTCTCAGTGTTTCTGGCTTTCTGTAAAAAGTACATAATAAAACAGAACTGCATCATTTCATTTATTTGTGAGGTCTTTACACATTTATTACATCATAACAGCACATACAAAACATCCACTATGACTCAACATATCATGAGCTCATGCTATTATTATGTCATTACAGACTTTATCATCCATCAGCTTCTCAAACTGCTACCTCACACCACTCCTGAACAGGGGTCAGCACAGATCAGTCACTGTAACAGTCCACCTCCATATCATAAGCACTCCACTCTTTTCAGCCTGGTGTGTTTCTGTCAGCTGCCTGCATGCTCTTGTCTCTTTGGATAATTGGACATGAACATACTATACTGATACTGCCCATATTTTTTTGTTCTCCTCTATTTTTCAAAGTTCCTGGCATGTACAGACTGAGTCAGATTCACTTTTAAATACATGTTTGGGAATTGGTTCTTATATTAGGCGAGCCATATCCTACATCGCTTAAGTCTGTGTATGCCATTTTTGTGTTTTAAAGTACCAAAAACATTTGGTAATCGCGTAACCTCTTTTCATACCTTAGAATTATACAGACTGGTATATGTAAATGATTCCTGTTCTGATTGGCTGCCCTGTGTTGCTTGACATTGAAAAACACTGTCTAGGCAGAAAAGTCATTAAAAAGGGGTGGAGCTAAACTGCTGAAGGCTGGATAGGCAGATTTATATGTTTTTTGTGACAGTATATGGGTTTTTTTTCGTATTGGACTATGTGGCCTGGGGTGCGAATGATGAAGTTTTGAGTTATATACAACATCAGATTATAAAAAAGTAGAAACATTTATATTTTTCTATAATATGAGTCTTAGAATGTAAACATTTCTCCCGCAGTTGTTGAGATGGATCAGTTATCTGAAGAGTCTAGTGTAGTAACATTTTTATACATCTGACAAATCTTAGTTACGTCAGCTTTTTCAAAACCCATTTTAAAAATACAAAAAGTGTACGATGACAAATGAAGCTGCAAAAAGAGGACTCATAGACACACACCCACACACACACTCACGCACACACATAAAAACAACTCCCTGTAGTTCATACCAAAGCTGTGATCTCTTCAAATCCAGAAGCTTCTTCTGTAGAGGTCAGGGGTTATGTTAACCCTGGGAATATCTGCCGGACTGCCGCTCCCTGAGGGAGTAAACTTGACTCCTCGCTGACCGTCTCTCTGCTGAAAGCACGGTCAAGCCGCCGTCTGCGTATCCTCCACGCTTTAACACTCTCAGTCTCCATTCATCATACACAGTCCATTTCACCGGCCCACTAATCAAAGCTGCCACCAATATACACACTATTGATTTACCATTCAGCTGAGCACAGGGACCGCCACCGGAGTCCCACATTAATCATGGAAATTATACCAACATATTTGTGCTAAGGGTATCCTCTGAAATTATTCAATTAATCAGCAAAGTATGTTAATATGCTTCTTGATTGTTTTCTTTTTACATATTATTTTTAATAAGGCGTGGCACCCATATAATCTTCCAAAACATCTTTTATTGTGGAATGCCACTTAACCAGTGAAAAAAAAACGAATTATTCCTTTTGAAAGAAGAAAAAAAAGAAGAAGAAGAAGAAGAAGAAGAGGAGGAAGAAGAAAAACATTTATTTAAAGCATTCAGTGCCAATTTAAAGCATTCAGTGTTATCCATATCCTTACTTTTAGCAATGTGGTATATCACTATGTAAGATTGTGGCTTTTTAAGATAAAAAAGAGAAAAAAAAAAAAAAAAACGCAGTATGAAAAGGACCCTTTAGCTGTGGTATGGAAGCCAGGTCCCATCCACAGCAGAGCATTTATCAGGGCCCTAAGTGGCTGTAACAAAAGCAATGCTCCCTGGGAGAGAAGCTGACAGCAGTTTTCCCTCTTATCGATCGGCACGCTCGCTCTGAGTGCTCCAGTTTATGACAAAAGAGTTCACGACACCGCAGTCAGAAAGTCAATACCGTGATAAATACTCTCCTTCTGTTGGTCCCTTGTCCAGCACTTTACCAGGCATTTGCCATGACAGTTATTACTACTGCAGTAAATCCACAGAGTAGCAGAGAACTGAGAGAGAGAGAGAGAGAGAGAGAGAGAGAGAGAGAGAGAGAGAGAGAGAGAGAGAGAGAGAGAGAGAGAGAGAGAGAATACTCACTACCAAATTTATGAAGCCGGGATGCTGAAGTTTACTTAATTTAAAGGCTGGTTATAAACAGTGAAGGGTTGTATGGTACGGAGAAAGTGCCACTGCCAGAATTGTTCCTCTGGGGCTGTTAGGGGCCGACCTGGTTTGACTTCATATAAACTATTGAGTGATTTGAATCAGATCCCAATGAACTGCTTATATAGAGAAGTACAATTGGTCAAATTTCAACCTGAGGAAAAAAACACAAACAGAACTGATTCCGTTTGGACTGTCATCATCAATGCAGTAGTAAAACCATTCATTTCTAGCTTACATGTGTCAGTTTTGCCACAGTCCTGCACAGACAAACCTTTCATTACAGAAAGATCTTCACTCTAAGATCTTCTACTCTCAAGAAAAATGTGGTCTTTAAACAGAATTTTTTTCAACAAAATATGAAAGCATGTAATTTCTATAGCAAATATGCTAGGTAGCACAATCACTAGATAGTCCAACCAGGTTTACAGATCTTTTAAAACAGACTAAACGTTCCTTAATAGTTATCTAACTAAAATGCAAACAAACCAAGCAAGTTGTTATTCCACATTTTTAAAGTTCTACCCTTCAGACTGCACATTTTTCTGCAATAAAACTCATTATTTGAGGTCATGTTAAACTTGGTTTGTAAAAGGAATGCCGAAAGCAAATAATGAGACTAAACTAAAATTTTCTATTAAAGATGCTATTAAAGGACTTGACTTAGACTTGCACCCCAGAGACCTGGGACTCCACTGGGGCTGACATGGAGTGACTTGTGAAGCTTTGTAGTAACATCACTGGTACTACATCACATAGTATTCTGTGACTTTAACTATTTTAATGAAATAGTCATAAAATGTGAACTTTTTATATTCACATTTTACGACTATTTACACCTTCAACCATCAGAAGTCTAGAATAAAAAATAGTTTGACTAAAAAAAACAAAACCTTTTTAATGTTTTTACATTTGTATTTAGTGCATATGCCACCATGCTTTCAAATCATTCCACAAAATAGCTATAAAATGCAAATGAATGTCAAGTTGAATTTAATAGATTCTTTTACATTGATCCTAATCCAAATGAACGTCAACCCGAAACCCTAAACTCAATCCTAACCCTAACACTGTTGATGATTAACTGATTTCAGCAGACAGCTTGTTGGACGATTTGAGCATCTGTGGGTAATCTAAAGGAGACTATCCAAATATAGTGTGACCACCAATATTTATTTATTCATGCATTTCTAAGTGGATTATGACTTAATTTCATATTCATAAACACAATGAATGTTTGCTTTCTGTTGAGTGGAACTACACTAGCAACTTCACATCCCTGTTAATAGCATTAAAATCTGTCAGGGATACTTGTTTGATTTGAATATTTCATATTAATTTAGTGCATTTTGGGAGAAACAGCCAAGCACTAATCCAACATAAATCCGTTTAATGTTAAAATGTCTGTGTCCCTATGCCTGGAATCACATTAATCTGTGCAGAAGATTAAATTAAATTGTTATGTAAAATGTAGCATTCAAATGATACGATTTTGCTATTTTAGCCACTTGTACATGCCTCTGATATCTGTTTGAGAAAATCGCATTATGATGAATAATCATCACTGTTTTATGTTTGAACTTTGTTCACATTTTCTTAAAGATGAGTCGCTTTTGAAATTACAATGAGGTAAACAGAACAGCAGTGGAGTACTGGAACAGTGTCAATAGAACAGAGGAGGAATACTACAATCATGTAAATAGAGCTGTAATAGAGTCATAGAACAGTCTAAATAGAACAGTAGTATTGTACTAGAATAATGTAAGTAGAGCTGTAATAGATTCACAGAACAGTCTAAACAGAGCAGCAGTATAGTAATAGAATAATGTAAATAGAGCAGAAACAGAGTACTGGAATGGTGTAAATAAAACAGTATTAGAGTACTAGAATAGTTCAAATGAAACAGTAGCAGAAGAGTGTAAATAGAACAGTAACAGAGCACCAGAATAATGTAAATAGAAAAGTAACAGAGCATTAAAATAATATAAATACAACAGTAAGAGAGTAATACTACAGTCTAAACAGAACAGAAACAGAATAATTAGAACAGTATAAATAGAACAGTAATAGAGTACCAGAATAGAGAGAACAGTAAGAAAGCAAACCAAACAGTGACAGAGTATTTGGATAGTGTGAATAGAGCAGTGAGAGAGTAATAGAAATTAGAACAATACTAATTAGAACAATAAGAGAGTAATTAGAACAGTGTAAATAGAACAGTAACAGAGTACGAGAAGAGTATAAATAAACCAGTAAGGGAGTAAGAGAGCAGTATAAACAGAAAAGTAACAAAGTAATAAACAGAACAGTAGTAGGGTACTAGAATGGTGTAAATAAAATAGTAGTAGAGTGCTAGAATTTATAAATACAAAAGAGGTGGAGTAATAGAAATATGTAGAATAAGCAGACAGTGTAGAGTGGTCAGTAAAACAGAAATCTGTCCAGAAATGTCCAGGTGTGAGATCTATCCACGGATGGGTTTGGTGGCTTTGTTCCATGAATTTGGGGACTACCTATAAAGGCTCTTCCTAATGTAAGCAGCAGTCACAACATTCGCTCTGTTTCTGCTGAAAAAGGGGGTAAAGGTTTACAATTTTGAGATCAGTCTATTAGGAGGCCCCAGTACCAGGCTCTAAGCCTTCAGGAGATCTACCACATAATGGTTAAATTAGGCAAACTTGACGGGACCATTTTCCTGTTGCAGCTTCATTCCTGTCCAGAAAAACAAGTTTGAACCATAGTGACTTAATCTGACAGCCGAAACTACAGCTAAACAAATACATCTGATTGTCAAAGTATCCTCGGTTAGATTAGCATTGTACATTTTCCGTTAGAGCACTTTTGGCCAGAAAACAACGTAGATATAATTTGAATGTTTGTCACTGATGATATTACCAGTGTGTCTGCCACAGTGTCCCTGTTATAATTCTGCCAGTCAGGCACAATGCTTATTTGACCAACTAAAATCAACCTTTATATTTTACAGGAGAGGCCGGAGTCTTCAGAAGTTTACCACTGTATGCATCCGTGTCTGTGCGTTTTCCTCAGTCTAGGGAAGGCCTTACACCAAATATTGGAACAGTGCTGTGAGGATTTGATTGTATTCGGCCTCAAAAACATTAATGAGCTCAGGTACTGACGTTAGATGATTAGTTCCGGATCAGAAACACCACATCAGCTCATCATAAATGTATTGGATCGAGCTCCATGACTCCAGAAAACACAGTTCCACTGTTCCACCCAACACTGCCGGGGGGCTTTATACCTCTCTAGCTGATGTTTGGTATTGGACATGGTTACTTTAAACTAATGTGCGGCACCAGAGTGTTCAGTTCTATTACCAGTGCTTTTCTTTGGAGACTGTACAAGCTGTGTGTATGCAACTGAACTCCTGTATCAGCAATTGTGTGCTTCTTAAACAGTATTCTTTAGAACAATGTCATGTTGTCAAGAATCACTTACAGTTCCCTAAGGATCCTTTCTTTGAAGAACTTCTTTCTGTAAATGAGATTTCTAGAACCATGAGATAAAGATCCCTTAGCTAGTAAATATCAAGTTTAAGAACTATACATCTAAGAGAACCATTTAAGGACCTTTGTTTTTAAGAGTGTGGTTACAGGTCTGAAAGTTGACACTGAGTGACTATCTCCGCTCAGTTCAGAATGTTCCTCTAACATGTATTTCAGTGAGCCATGACTTCTTCCCCCTTAGAAGTATGAGCCAAGCCATGGCCAAAGCCGCGCAGGCCGCAGTGCTGTAATGAATGTGGAGTAATAATGGCTGCAGGGTGTGTGAGAAGTGTGTGAGGAGGCGGATCAGGAGGTGCAGGGAGATTAGGTCCTCGGTGGTTGAGCCGTGCCAAAGTGTAGCCATGCGTCACACCAGCGCCCGTTGTTCTGCACAGTCTCTGGAGTGAAGGGGGACACTTATGGCACCCACTGATAACTTGTCTCACCCGGCAGACGAGCCAAGCTTACCTCAGCCCACCAGCCTCACATACACACACTCTCACACATGCACATACACATACATCACCTCCTCTCAGCACAAGCGCCTCTGGCCAAGCCTCATTCTCAGCAAAAAGGTTCTGTGTAGTACCTAAAAAGTTGTAATAGTATCAGAACCTTAAATGGTGATTTATAGAAAGTTTAAAGGGTTCTCTAAAGATTTCTATACAACTGGTTCTTTAGTAATAATAATAATAGTAATAATAATAATAATAATAATAATAATAATAATAATAATAATAACAATAGACTTGAAACCAATAACTAACAATAGCGGTAGGGAGGCCACCATTTTTTCAAGCACTTTTTCAAGAACCTGGTTCTTTGAGTTATCATTTTTATACACATAACCATTGTCCTTTATATGAACCTGTATGAACTCCATGTGAATCTTTTCAAAGACTGTACAGTCACTAACCTCAAAGACTTTCAAATTACATGGAAAAAGGGTCACAATATGGCATGAAGGCAGAGTTCCTCAATGAACGACTTCATCTTCTCATAGATTAGATAATCATCAGCCCTGCCAATATAATCTACTGGATAAGTTAAGCCTCATCCATTTGTCCTGGATGTTCCCAGATGTCTTCTTTCTTGTTGATAGGTTTTGATCACCTTTTTGATCTCATTTGAGCTTTGAGAGGTCAGTGACCATACTCTGCGGTCTGACAGACTAGGAGTTTGAAGCTTAACTGAAACGTCCTCTCTCTGAAGGCAGATTGTGTCCTTAGCGGTGTCTCATATTCTTTCCCCAAAGCCAGTATTTAAAGAGAGTTAGCAGCAGTGTGGCAGAGCAGCTTATCCAGCTAGCTGAGGAACTCACCTCCTCTCTAATCCTCCTGTTTTTTTTTCCTTACTTTTTTCTTCCTCAGGAGAGCCATAAAGCACTGGCCACAGCAGACCAGGCTTGGCCCGTGCCCTCCTCTGGCATCCAGCAATCCTCTGGACAAAGAGGAGAGGAAATCTCCACTGTGTAAAAGGTTGGCCAGGGTCACTTCTTGAACAGAGAACGCCCAAGGAGAGGGTTTGATAAGAGGTGAGCTGCTCATCATCAGACGGCCTTATGAAGTCCCTCACAAAGCGCGATTAACCCGACTTATCTCACATGTCTCTGTAAATCCAGAAATATTTACCTCTTATCATTTTTTCTCTGACTTGGTTTTAGCCCACATTACGCTTCTGATGCTCACAGTGAAATGTTTAACCTTGAGAAAGGCGTATGGCCACAAGAGAGACTATAACTAAAGGTTAAACTGGGACTTTAGAGGTGTGGGAAGCTCTGTTTTTCTCAATGGCTTTCGAGATATTGTTAATTTTATATGGTGGTATATGGAGTTCTCAGGTTCAAAGTGGGATAATTAGCTAGTTTGACATTCTGTCTGTTGGTTTCATTATCAAACTATTGATTCTATAGGTACCATAATCACAGATACTGGAAATGCTAAACACATCATAAGGTGTAACATCACACAATTTAATGTAAGTTTAGGTTTAATGTGCTGGAGCTCTGCTCTGGTGCGCTCTAGAAGCCATACCAAAGCATAATGTTTCAGTCATTTTTAAGAACCCAAAAGAAAGATATTAATTTTGGAGGCTATGAAAGTCCCACAAACAAGCCCATCCTCATTACTTCAACCAGAGTTCTCTGATTAGCATTCCAGGAAGAACATCCAGCACTAGTCAGCAACATGAAGTCAGTCTACGCTCTGGAACACTTTCCCTTTAATTATAGCGTGGACAGCTTCTTTTTTCAAAGGTGAAACTCTCCCCCAGCTAGGTGTGGTGTGTGTTTATGGGGAGCCCAAGCTCTTTTTTGTGGTTTTCATGTGGCAATTAAACCTGTCTCCTAACACTGGGTGGCAGGAGGCGCTAAGACAGGCGAAAATCTGGAAAAAAAAAAAAAAAACGCTTTTGGCTGAAGGCTATAGCAGACATAATTAATTACTCTAGACAGGTATGAATTGAAAACATTGTGATCTATGCCTCAAAGCTATTCACACCGGTGGATACATTCAAATACGCCCAACGTCCAACAAAGACGCTCAAGATGCTTTTCTTTTGGAATTTATGTGATGCGTTGCATAAAAGATTTTTACCATAAAGTAAAGCCAGTTGAAGGCATTATGTCAGTGGGCAGCACTGTATCTTGCCAAAACCATTATTAGACTACTAAGGGCCAAAGCAACACTGGAGTAATAATAAAAAAGAGCATTTTGACACAACTTTTGTGTTGCATTACAGTCAAAGTAGCAACACCTTTTATTACATGATCACAAGTCACAACAGCACACATACAATGTTTTGACTTAAACCTCCACTTTCATCATTCCTTCACACAAATGTTTCATCTCCGTTTGCTACTCAGCTCTCTTCTTTCATGGAGACTTTTCTGACACTTCCGAGATCAATCATGTTGATTTACCCCCATGACTGAGATAAGATAAAGCGAAAGGGAGACCAAAAAAAATCCCCAACTATTAGGTCAGTCTGAGAGAAAGTGTCTAGACGTTTATTTGTGCGTCTTGTCTCCGAGCCCCTCTTTGAAGGCTGGGGGTGGCCCCTCTGTCAGGTGTGTGTGTGCCGGTGGGTAGAAGGCGTGGGGGCGCTGGATCAAGGTGTGCTTCTGACGCTTTGATGTGGGGCCCGTCATGCCCCACTGCCTCCTCAAGCCTCTTGGCTGCCACACTGTCTATAGCACAAGCCCAGGTAAAGCTGGGGCCTCAGCTTACATAGACACACACACACACACACACACACACACACATACTTGTATGTATACAATCTCAGGATGTGGGGTCATACACATGTCCAACATTGTATATTTACATCTGTAAGTACCTATTTGTAAAATGCCCCATATATTTCATAGATGGAAATGAAGGAATTAAAATGTAAATAGTTATGTACTTTGAATGTATGTCATTGGATAGTATATATATATATATAATAGTGCATATGTGTGTGTGTATATATATATTTATTAATTACGGTAATTTTAGTAATTACAGTACAAAGTTACAGGTTGAAGTTGAAGTATAAGCTGAAGTATCTATACGTACATTCATTAAGGACCTTTTTCATTTCTGATGGTCCTGTAGGTTAGTCTGGTTTTCCTACACATGTTTGCTCTTGTCCTCCCCCTTTTTCTCACACTCTAACACTGGAGGAGCACGGGTTACAATGGCAGTTTTGTTGCCCTGCCTGCCACATTCTCATTTCTCTGGTTACATGGAAGACAGCTACGCAGTAATTTCATAGCTATTATGCTCCAGGCAATAACCTCTGTAAAATTAGAGGGGAAAAAAGAAGAAGATGGCTCAGGTAAGAATCAGGTTGAAGGTTGTGTCATGGAAAAGATATTGTGATGAATGAAGTGCAATTACGCTGTATTATTCTTCTCTTGCATCTCCCCGTGCTCAGACACTAGCATTTCTCATCCACTTGAGGAAAGTCAACATGTCCAAGATTCAACCACAGGTTAATTTCTTGGCATTTCCATTCCATTAACATAACGCAGATGGCCGGTGGAGAACTTAATTCCTGTTATATTTACTCAGTTTGAGATTGTGATTCGCCGTCGGATCAGCTGATCCGTGATAAAACCTAGGCACGCGGAGGTGGAGACATCTGTGTGTGCCACATCACTTAACATGATGTTTTAGAGAGTGCCTGTCCGTGTCCACTAGCGTTTAGGTGTGTAGAATTGTGGAAGGCATATGCTATACTAACTATGGACATGTTTGTTAATTCATACACACAGAAGGAACACTCCAGAATGTTTCAGCCACATCCATACAGTCAATCACCTTGAACAGTAACTTTGATAGAAAACGTGTTGCCTTGGAACTCTTGTAATTAAACCACTGCAGAGCTGCTGAATTCTATGAATAGATGTTTGAAATGATGATGTAATGCAAGTGTTATACTCCAGAAATAGAGGTGTGACAGTGGCACATGAGATGTCATTTCTTAATTAGGCTTTAAATAGACGTGCGTCCTCTATTACCATTTTGAGTCAAAAGTAAATCATATTTATTTATTTTATGCAAACATAAATAGGGCAGCCATTGGTCTGTGTCCCATTTGATAGTTTGATATTTTACGTATAGTGCTTAACTCTTGCTGTTTTGAATTACATTTTGAATAAATATTACTTCTTACTTTTAAAAACTGTTCTAATGACGTTTTATCCATATTTCCAAAACAGTCATACAGTAAAAGCCACCCTGATTATTAAAGATTTACTGGTAACTGTGGTGATCGGGCAGAGACAGTGAAACCCCCGCCCAAGTCACTATGCTGATAAAGTTTTATTAAATTCATCACTCTAGAAAACTAGTCCCATCTCTGGAAAAAAGAATTACAGAGAACAGAGAAACTGTTCTCCAAAATATTTTTGCATGAACTTTTTTTGTCGGATTTTAGCAGCTGCCCAACATATATTATAAGCGTGTTGTAAGTCAGTATTTTACAAAACACTTCCAAACAATTTGTGGTACGAATGCAGAAGATAGAGATCAGGTAGGAAATTCCTTTACAAATACCTTAAAACATAAATTCAGGGGAGTGCACGTTAATGCATCTGCATCTCTTTACAGAGCCTCCTCAAATCCACCCACCTGATCCTTCTGGCTATGAAGGAGACATGCAACTGCTTACATTTTCAACTTTGCATTTTTTTTCTTCTCACGTTCCCACCTTTTTTTTCCCTGAAGATGCCTATAAGATGAAAGTAGCATGGCCTTGCCTTATCACTGTCTTTGGAGCTTTCCCCAAAAACTTGGCAGTTCCCCCCTTACAGGAGAAATAGCATTTAGGATTATAGTTCTAAGGACAACCCTGACTATTCACACTTGGCATTAGCAAGACAGCCTCAGTACAAGAAGGATATTTTTTATTCCTTCAATTTAACTTTAATTACTCAAATCTCTGTGAGGGCACACAAGAAAAGCCCAGGCATTTGTGTCAAGAAGATTACCAGACTGCCCTGCCAAGTCCGCGCGTCGCTGCATCGTTAGATAGAATTCAAATTCAAATCCGGGCTAAAGACAGTGCAGCTGTCACCCCCCTGGCCTGCAAAGCCCCCTTTGGATCAAAAATTAGCTGTCCTCCCTCTGCCTGCTTCTCATCTCCTTCTTCTTCCCCCTGAGGACCCTAATCCCCCTCTCCCCACTCACTGTGACAGCTAAAATAAAGCCATAAAAAAACCTCCAAAATAATTAGTGATTAAAAATAAAAAATGTTTTCTCTCCCCTTTAGAGTCAGGTGGGGAGCGCTATATAGGTGTCAGGGGCGCCGCATCCCTGTGCCAAAAGGAGGCCGTATTTCCTCCCTCTGATTCATGTCTTCATTCAGAATGAAAGGAGAGGGATTCGCCCATGGTGGTATCAGCCGAAAAACACACACATGCTCTCTCACATCCTGAGAGGTCTCCTGGAAAACTTGCACAAAGCTTTCCCAGACTAAAAGAGTTTTGTGTCGGAATGTGGTGATGTGTCATGGCGACATGGCTGCATAATGTGAAGTTTCTTCACAGGGTTCAGACTTCAAGGAAAGATTTTTTTTTGTGAATGAGTGTTCAATAATGTAAAATAATTTGTGAAATCCTCACACTGGTGGACTTCAAGCCTGTGAAACACCTGCAATGTCTTAGATAAGTAAAGAGTTTTATCTTTCTGTGTGTTGACTCTTCTCAGAGTTGCAGGCAGACACCTGTAGTGTTACATGTGAAGGAAATGCTAATCCTCCACCAAACCCTGGCAAAGTGGTCCTAAAGTGATGAGAGCCTGCCCATGAGAAGTTCTAAGCTACATCTGTTAGTGTGGCAACGAGAGCGAATTCAGAGATGTGTTTGAATAATCACTGGTGGACCAAGTGTAACAGTCTCACATCAGTTGTCTTAACCTTGAGGAGACAATAGTTATTATTTTCATTTTGCTCTATTATTCAGTAATTCCATAATTGACACTCACTTTGTATTCAGAATTGACAGCATTGTCTTATATTATTTTCAATATCATGAAACATATGAAGCTTGACTGCACCCACAACACTAACTTCATCAAGTTCAAATCATAATAAAGTGTCAGATAATTCAAATCAATTTATTTTATCTTCAGGGATCACTATCCTCAGTGCCCTGACATCCTCCTGGGTTTGGGCTAAGCTGTCCTCACACAAACAGGTTAAATGTGTCATGCCAGGAGCAACTTTTTTTTTCTTAAGATCATGCATACAATAATTGATTGGCATACTGAAGTTACATGAACCTTGCGGGGTTAGGAATGAAGCTGGCATGGGACCGATACTTTAAATCTTTCTGGCACAGCCAAGCAAAGCATCTGATTACAGTTTCAAAGGCAGAGACCTGGCCCTGATTAAAACCATCCATCCAGATGTATGGGCTGAAACCCCATAGACTGCACTGCTAAATAGGGGGAAGGGGAACTGTACCATGGGACGAAGCCATGGCAAGGCAAGCTTATAGTAAAGTTTAGCCATGTGAACAGGGCTTGTTTAAACCAGCCAGTCTTGTAACAGCTAGACAAATGTGGGCAGGGCGTTGGTGGTGGAACTTGGAGATCCAAAGGAAAAAAAAAATCGTCCCCAAAAAGCATGGTGAATTGAACCCATGTTAAAAGAAGTGGAAAAAAATGGATAGCTCCTGGAGGAGCTTCCTTACCGCCTTGCTCTGCCTTCTAACAAGCCGCAAAAGCCAACTTAATAACCCCCCCACACCCCCCGCCCCCACACCCCCTCTCCCTTTCTCTCCTGGCCTCGGGGAGGGTGGGCCGATTAATATCTGCCTACCTTGTTACCTAATTCATTATGGAATAGCAGTTAATTTGATTTGATATTATTTTAATAAAATTCTGTAATATATTAGATTGTTTCAGGCTATCAAAATAATTTTCCAATTATTACGGTTACTCAACCAAGGCTCTTTTTTCCCCTTTGTGAGCGGCAGTTGGTCTGACTCTGAATACATTAGCTCGTACAACTCCATCCCGACTGAAGGAAGAAGAAATATATATGCATGATTACACCAGAAATGTTATTACTGGTAATGTGCTGCCTGCAGTACTAAGCAAACGGCCCACAGATTGATGTGTGATTGGCGCAACATGGAGCCCTAAATGCTTTGATTATGTCAAAAAAAAGGGGGGAAAAAAATCAGATTCCTTTTATGCTAATAAAGAGGCCTTGTGTTTTTGCCTCTGTTAATTAGTAACATGGTTGAGCAACTCTGCCCTTCTGGTCGCATCAAGGCAATGTGTGTTTCAACTGAATATGCCTATTATGCCTTGGGCTTTGATTATGATGTCTACCAATATGGGATGAACGCAGACTTTTCTCTAAGATGGGGAGACCACACAATTCTGTAAGTGCCTAATGTAAACATACAGTAGATCTAACCGTCGGATATATGATTTCAGGCTGGCTCGGTTTATTTCTGCGGCTTGTCCCGCCTCCAGAGGCCCGTTGGTGGCCGCAGCTTTAATCTCCTCCTGACCGTCCTCATGGTATAGTTTAGACTGTGAACTTTATTTTGTTGGATCCAGACCAGAGAACAGTGCACAATAAGTGACTACTAATTAACACCCTCTAGTTTCTGTAACATTGTTGGATTCCATTTTCACTAAACTCTTTTGCCAGACTGGGGAGCAATGTTTTTCTAAAGTCCTCAGAGATCCACTTAAGAATCGTCATGGGAAGGTCACAGTCGTCCCAGTGGACACTGTCTCGCTTTGGATACTGACTTCAGGTCTCACACAAAGAAATGCCCCCTCCCTGAAAGATTAAACTGCCAATTTCCAAAGTCTCCTGCTGAAGTACAGACCATTTGGCAATGAGGAAATTTCTTTTTTTTCCCACTTTCTGTTGAATATAAAGTTGGCACTATGAGTTTATTGCAATTTAATGATGAGTGTCTCTTTTCCATAAAACCGTGAAAAAAGGGCTTGTAAGACTTGTAGTCATTCTTCATGTAGTTAATTATGTATCTTCTAAGTACTTGCTGCAAACTTTCTTTTTACATAAATAGAAGACGTGCAGAAAATGGAGAGTATATTCAACACTAGATTACGATTCAGAAGCTGGAAATCGTTTTGGGGAAGAGGAGCAGAACAAAGACGCAGTGTCCATGAGTTTGGGACGGCCTAGTTTTCTGTCTTTTGTTTTGATGTTTATTTAGAGTCAGAATTTGATTAATAGGGAAAGACGTTTTGTTTTTAACTCAACTATGTTCAAATCAGGTCATGTACTTGCATTTATATTGTGGCTATTGGCAGTAGAACTGTCTGGGTCAGTAGAATATTTCCTTATGTCCTAAATAAAGTAAATCTTCAATGCAGCCAAATGTTCATTGTTTTCCATGTCAGTGATAAATCTGCCCCCGAATTATAAATTCAAAGACGACAAGAGGAGAAAAACTACATATAAATATCT
>JBBIGA010000001.1:48360753-48379439 GCA_037576975.1 Alestes dentex | reverse complement strand
GAATTTCAACATCTCATCCCTTTCAGATCCAAAACATATTATTACAATTACCTGCAGAGTTTGCATAATACAAGCTTTGTTTATGAGTAAAAAAGATCACTTCGATTAAAAAAATTGCTAGTTACACTGGGACAATGTTCTGACTTTATGAGTTTTATGTCACAATTTTATTTTTTGTTTTTTCACCCACTTTCACTCCTCCCCCACTCACTGTCTCTCTCTCTCTCTCACTCACACTCACACACAAATATTTATTTCTGTCTCCCTGTGAGGTTTCTATGGTCTTCTGTATGGGTGTGCGAGAAATGCTGCTGCGATGTCACTGGCTCATTTTGACCAAACATTAAGTATACAAAATGTCAAAAAGTAAGACACCACTTTTGCTTATTAAGAAAAATGACTTTTGTTCAAAGCAGGGATAAAATTAACAGGAGCACATCAGTTAAAAGCACATGTCAGCCCTGGAGGTACTACAAATCCACATCTGCATACAAATTTCTTATTCTCCTTTGTACACAAACATACATACCTGTATCTGCCAATGAGAAAGAGTTGTTTGAATTAGAAGAGCATTGTAAGGATAAGGAGGATGGAGGCGAGATGCAGGCAGAAGCATTTTCTCTCTTTCATGATACATCCCTGTGCAAAGCTCACAAATCTGATAGACTCCCTGCAATCACAAAAGAGGAGCTGTCTCAGTCCAGCATTGGAGTATAATTTATTCATTTAAAAGTCTTAACATTCAGCAGTGGGCAAAGGATCATACAAGACATGTAAGGCATTTCACTCCCACTCAGTAGATTCTTCCTAATTAAAATGAGGTTCAGGGATTTGGTGCATCCTTGCTAGCATAAATACATTTTCTGCTTTCAAGCATTTAATACAGAACACAAAGACTAAGAAAGCACAGGCTTCAAAGTTGAGTGGAATAAAAAAGAAAATGGCCTTTTACATATCAGGTATGTTACCCTGCCACAAAGGGGCATTTTTCCAACATCAAAATATCATTTTTTTCGAGGAAATAATTCTTTGTAAGCAATTCAAGCAGTGGACACTTTATTAGAAACCCATTCATTTTAGCTTCACTTTTCTGGTGTAAAGTTACAAACTGCAGCTCTTTTGATGCACAGTTTGTATTAGCCACCCTCTAGTCCTTCTTCAGTTGTCAGTTCCTGACCACAGACCCACTCTTGGTTGGATATTTCTGGATATTTCCATGATTAATGAGGTAGAGAGTTGCTGATGAATTGTGCAACAGAGACACTCTGCAGTCCGTAACTGTATACTGGTATGATACACCTATAAAGTGGAGCTCATAAAGTTGTCTGTGAGTTGAAGTGGAATGCCTAATAAAGTATAAAATGTAGGTACATAAATATTTCCCACCATATCATGTTATTCTTGATTTGGCACAGACATACAGTTAGCTCCATAATTGTTGGCGCATTTGATAAAGTTGAGTATAAAAATATACAAAACATATGTAAAATCTAAAACAAAATCTAACCTTAATGAATCTAAAGAAAACTCTTCTTCGTAGGAAAATTGTTTCTTATCTCAGTTTTACTTTGAAAACTTCCACCTATACGTGTTCAGAAACCCTTAAGTAGTCATCCGTGATGTCCTGTTTCACCGTGGTGTAATTATAAGGTGAGACAGAGGCCAAGTTCCATTAGTCATTCATCAATATGGAGAAGATTAAAGAATACACTAATGACATGAGACACAATATGCAGGGCTTCGTAAAAATAAAATATACTACAAAAAAAGAACACAACAGTAAAAGCCCAAAGTTTATTAGGACTGTTAAGACACTAAAACTGAAAATTGAAGTTAAAACACCCAGAGCTGGAGCAAATCTCCAAATTTACAGTTAAATGCCACTTCCATGCATAAGTGCAGCATAAGCTGTTTTGCTAGATGCAAGTGGAACATTTGGCTTTATAGTAACAAACAGACAAACTGGGTTTAGTGTAAAAAGAAGAGTGGTTAAGAAGTATATAAAGCTCTTAAGTAGTATACTGAAAGACGTGTTGTTTTTTTTCCAAAGGCCAAGGGCTCGTTGTCAGGATGCATGGCATCATAGACTCCATCGAATACCAGCATACTTTACATGAATATGTAGCTGCCTCTGACAAAAAGTTATGAATAAAAATTGTTCAGTGACCGTAGAACTGAAGTGTTGACATGACCTAGTCTCCTGATTTAAACACCATTTAAAACTAAAGTGTCCCAAGCCGAGGACCAAGGAACCTGCTGGATTTGGGGGCATTATGTATTGAAGAGTAGTTCCAGATTCACTTCTCTTTAGTTTTATCAAGCAGGATAATAATACATTCCTTGCTGTTGTTCTAGGAGAGGTTGTATAAAGTTCTAAATGCAGAGCTGCTAATGATTATGACACTTTATCAGGTACATCTACACTCATTGCCAATTTTATCAGCTCCACTTACCATATAAGTGCATTCTGGAGTATACAATTACAGACTGTAGTCCATCTGTTTCTCTGCATTGTTTGTTTTGTCCTGTTAGACCATTCATTAAAGATCTGGACCCCCCACAAGAACACCAGTGAGCCGGTATTATTTGGGTGGTTGATCATTCTCACCACAGTGGTGACATCAAAACGGTAGTGGCATATCGGTGTGTGTGTGTGTGTGTGTGTGTACTCAGTGGAACACACAGTAGTGGTGCAGGAGTGTTTAAACACACTGCTGTGCTGAGAACAGTTCACCAACCAAAACTATCCAGCCAGTCTGGTCACTGCTAAAAGACTAAAGGATTTCTTAGACAAACTGTGCAGCATCAGATGAACCATCATCAATAACTTTACATCTGCAAAGTGGACAAAGAGGTTAAATATGTCTAAAAATGGACAGTGAATGGGTACAGTGTTTAAAAACTCCAGCACTGCTGTGTATGATCTTTTTGTGCATTACTCATACAGCAACCTGCCTCTACCATGTCTTTGTAACCGCAGTTCTGAAAATGATTCACCAGCTAAATCTTACTTGCTCATTGGCGGTCCTGTGGTGGTCCTAACCATTGATGAACAGGGTAAAAAGATGAGCTTTTCAACAAATGAGAAACAGTGAGACTACAGCCTGTTATTGTAAAACACAAATTGCACTTGTATAGCTGAGTTAAAATGGACAATGAGGGTAGATATAGGGTAGGTATACCTAGTAAGTTGGGTATGTATGGTTGTGTTTAAAAAAAAATGCTTGAAAAGATTGTCATCTTTGATTAAATTTATGTCAGTTAAAGGTTACATTTCTTGCATTTTTCAATGTGATGTTTGCTAATTAACCACAAACACGTCTTTTTTTTTTTTTTACCTATGTTTACTAAGGGTGCCAATAATTATGGAGCTGGCTGTATCTTTATTTGAATCTACCACAAGCTGAATCCCAGTTATGCTGGACTTCCTCACTACAGTGGATAAAGCCAGCATTGCCTGCTGACACTTTTTGAGTTGATCCTAGTAAGTCAAACATAAATGTACAGATTTACAGTGCTCAGATTCTGTTTGCTACCTCATGGGAAACACAATGGGGCCAAAGGAATGGGAGTCTTCATGGCTTACAGAGGACTAGCATTACAGGCCAGCAGTGGCACTCTCCTCAGGCAGCTGAAAACGTGCCCTGTAGATAAGACTCTGCACTTGTTTTTTTGTTTTTTTTTTTGTTCCCCCCAAGACACAACCACTCTCTCCCCCTCCTCCCTGTAGTTCTCCGCACAAGACCTGAATGGCTTTCTGACTTCATCTTGTTGATACGGGGATAAAGAGTCCGACTGAAAGTTCATTAAATCCAGGGTATCCTACGCTTCAGTTTTGCTAATACCCAATTCTATTGATGTTTCTTTTCCCAGGGAGGAAGCCATGTTAACCCCTAAACCCCACCCTCACCTCCTCCAAAACAGTCAGAGAAAAGGCCCACAATCCTTTGTGGAGCCCGCATCAAACCAGAGAGATGTACTAGGGCATTAATAGGGGCATTATTACAGTCCGAGTCGGAGCAGGGGAATGCTGGGATGGTTGTCTGGCCGGGCGTTCCTGCCCAGGGAGACTTTCCTCTCAGCCCCAGCCCAAGCACAGCTTGGGGCCAGGCCGGCATGTATGGGCCCTGACCCCTGAGGTCATGTTCCGTGTGGAAATTCAAAAGCTTGACATCTGTTGCCTGGCTTTTTGATCAAGGGAAAAAAGAAAAGCCTAGGCCGCTTGTCAGCTAAACACTGGTCTTGAGTGAAATAATACCCCAGCAAGCCAACTAGCCAACAATTTAGTTTTTTTTTTCTTTTTTGTTTTTGTTTTTTGTCTCTCAGCCCCTATAAAGAAGACCAATGAAATGAATAGGAAAAGTAGGATGGGTTTAGTTGTTTTGTGAATTTCTTCCTCTTGTGGGAAAAGCACAGAGGGGAGGGGCTTTTTTGTTTTTCAGGACAATAGTCTACATAGAGCTTATGCAGAGTGGACTGAAGTCATTAGTGCTGGTCTCATCATCCAAAGCTACATGGATTTTGCTTCTGCTGAGAATACAGTTCTAGCCATAATTATTTTCTTTTACTAAGCTGTTAAGACTTGAACATTTTAACCCCAAATGGTCTATGTTCATCTGTGTGTTCTACTGTGTTCCTTAATGTTACCACTCTCTTATTTATTTTTTTTATTAATTCAGTGTTTGTTGTATCAGACATTTATGATTTATCTTTTTTGGACAAACAATTTTCTTTTTTTTTTGCTTTAGTAATTTGTCCATTTGAATTTGAAGGCATTTGCATTAGATCATTATCTGTTTAGTGTTTAAGAGTATTCTCTTCTTTCATGTTGTTTTTAAAGGTCTTTATATAAAGCAGCCATTGTTACGCTATGGAAAATGTTGTAAATTAAGAAATGAAAGATGAATGCATCATAATTCATGCTAGGCATCCAAGTCATCCTAGTTCAGAGTGTAACTAACTGGACCAATTTCCATTGGGCTATTGAAGCTAAAAGAGCAGAGATGCCTAAGGAGTCACACTTGGGAGTATTTTAAACTATTGAACAACAATTGTTAGATGTTATTGCAGAATTTGCAATTAGATGCTGGTATACCATGGAGGAATGATAAATTTGGAGGTCTGATAAATCGTCTCAAATATGCATAAGTGTACTTATCCAAGTGCCACTATCATGTTGTGGAAAACTTGGACCCTCAAATCTATTAGCTAATTAGCCAAGAGCCATATTTCATGAGATGGAACTGAGTTCTAGTTTCAGCAGCCCTGTTTCTTTGCTTCCTCTGTCCTCTAAATTCTGTACCAGTCTGAGCTCAACCAGGTTTGCATATCAACCTCATTGTTGCTCGCCATGATACAATATGCAAACTAATACATAAAATGACAAAATAAATCAAATTGACTAACTACAACAAACTATCAGCTGTGACTGTAATTAATAAAGCAATAATTCTTCATACCCTTAGTGTCTAGATATGTAACTCCCAAAGGCTATAGAAGTTCAACTTTCAGAAAAAAACAAACAAATAAAGACTAGAGTGTAAGATAAGGCTTTTTCATTGTACCAGGTAAATTACAGGCATCGTTAGAAGCAGGTTATTTGTATGAGCAATGCAAAATAGCAGCAGCTCAATAAAAATCAGCTAATCACAGTCCAACACAGTTTGGTGATTTTTCCTGCTTCAGCATACTTACTAAGCCCAGGAATTAACTGATCAGTCTGATCAGGTGGATTTGAGCCGCAAACTCACCAAACTGCACTGGACTCTGGCCCTCCACATTCATGCTGGTCCACTCAGTTCTAACAAAATCATGATGCATTTCCAGTAAAAAGAGTGTGTACAAATGAACTGTTTTGAATAGTTTGTCCCCCTGCATTTTAATTTGAAACTTCTAAAATATAGGAGAGACTATATGTATGAAAATGAGAGATGGATCAAAATCCCTCCCTCTGCAAAACATTTTGTCCTGTAAGTTTCTGAACTGATGAGAGGCTTAGGGTCTTTTGGAGGTGATAGGCTTGCATTTTGGTATTTGAAGGCTCCAATTTTCAGATGCAGAGCTGTGTAATAGTTTGCTGGCACAGTTGGCATGGTTACGGGCGGAGAAAAGCGGCATGTTAAATCTGGTGACTGAATCTCTCTGAACCTGCTGTAATCTTCGGCCAATCTCCGTCTTAACACCCAACTTCTGCCTTGCTTTGTCTTTATTCCCCAAGCCGGGTCCACTCCCCGCCGCTGCACAAAGGTTTTTCTAACAGGATACAGGGCGTAAAAAACATGCCTCCGGAATCATTTTCCACCAAAGCTTTTTTTATTGCCCCAATACATGGCATTTGTCTTTTTAATTTAAAAAAGAAAATATCATGTAGTCTCCGTCGCCTGCCGAGGATGTGGCGCTGAGGCTCCATGATGCGGATGATGAAAATAGCGACGGAGATTTAGCGGTGTGCTATGGTGAGCCCATCACAGCAGAAATGGAAATGTATGGGAAGTGTGAGAGCCAAAGCCTTTAACAACCGCTGGCATGATTAAAACACTATATTAAAATGACACAGGCAGCGGAGAGCCATTCCAGCTCTCAGCTGCTGAATCAAAGGTCCATGTTTTTAGTATTTATTATTATGGCGTACTAACAAGTATTGACTGGGTTACATTAGGCTTTCTCTTTTTGTAATAAATGATCATTGCTTTACTCTGACAAATGGTTAAAGGACCTCGCTCGTCAGGGGGAGAAAACTATGCATGCATATGCAGACTCACGTTAGGCTGCAGCCTTAAGTACAGTAGCATAGGCATTACATACAGTAGATTTCTGGAGAACACATCTTACTGTTTCTGTTGCTGCTTTATTTTATGCCAAACAACTCATGAAAAGTGGCAATTAGCTATGTTGGAGCTAAAATCTCATAGCTACTAAAAGTTCTGAGAGGTGAGTCAATTTCAGCAGGAATGTTTCTCAGAAATGTTCAGCAATGCCTTTTATAGGACAGCTCAAAGGTTTGTGGAGCTGGTTGTGGACACTGTCTTGACATTTCCATCCAACTTCTCTGAGAGCTCCTCTACTGGAGATTTTGTAGTTGTCCATTAGCACACAAGTATCTGGCATTTTGGTTTGGTTTTCAGTATTATAATGTCAATTAAATGATCAAGAGTGTTTTGAATACTTAATTCCTTTGCAATTCTAATTACAGTGGTATGTAGAGGGAAAATGTACATAGGATTACACATAAAGGTTTTGGAATTTGGCAGTTAACCACAGAAAGTTCACTTTTTTCCGCAGACAAAAATGGTTTAGTCGTAAAGTTGTTTGGGTGTCAATAACTACAAAATTAAACACGACTTCAGAACACTATTACAGGCAGCAGCTTTTTAGTCACTCATTAAAGTCACTCATTAAAGTGTAGCCTAATCAAACTCCAGAAGGAAGGACAGTATAGATGTTTTGGCCTAATTAGATGTCTGCATATGTGCCTGCCAATGTACTTACATGTGCTGTGAATGTGTGTACTAAGGGACAGGGTCCAAATGAAAAGAGTAATAATAAGAAGAAATTCTCACATTATTCCTCTCTCTTAATGAATGAATACCCATTTTGAATATTTAGAAGATGTACAAATGTTTGCAAGGTCGTACCTCTTATGACAACTCAATTTGAATTTTTAGTTCAAGTGACGATTGTTTGGGTCTCCTTCTGTCCTCAACGCCAGTCATCATCTGCTTAATCCTCTGCCTCACAGGTCTGCATGATGTGTGGCTGAAATTCTGCAAGTGCACCGTTCGCTTGCTGCCATTCACAAGGCTAACAATAAATGAAGACTATTAGCAATGATTCCTTTGCATAATATGGCTTTTCACTTTCATTCAATTTAGCAATGTTAAAAGAGGAGTGCAAGAGGAGTTAACACTGCAAATTAAGTCCACATTTTGATTTACACTAGAATCTGAGATGCCTCAGAAATAATTCATCGAGAAATGAAGCTGTCAGTCTCCCGACTAGATCACAGCAGCAGGTCACAGTGGAGGCAGTGCCGCACATGATCCTGACACGCTGGGTTAGGAAGTATCGGCAGCACACAGCGCTCAAAAACACAACATCCAGCTTAAACCTAGTGCTGTAGAGCGGCAGGGAGCATCACAGGTAAACAGTGGCCTGTATCTGAATAATATATTTATACATTCAGTGGAGAAAACAGCACTCCTCAGCCTGGCCTGTGCAGTAGGTCTTTCATTCAGTGACAGCTAGCAGGGTGCCAGCAGTGTGCAAGGTGAGGGACCTATCTCCGGCTTCTGCCCATGTCTGCCTTAACACTACACACACACACACACACACATGCATGGAGCCATCCTACAAGGAACTTCAGCAGTCTAAAAGAGAGAAGCACCTGATAACAAGGACAAGCAGACTTCCGCAGTCAGCTCAGAGACCGAGCTGTCTGTACGTCTGTATTACACACAGGTGTCAGTCTGCTTTATCGTACCACAGCTACATGTACCAGAGTGGACAAAAGTCTAATATAGAGGTATTCAGCTTTCAGCTTTTACTGGTAAGCTTTTTGTATTGCCAGGCTTAGTTTTTTTTTTTACTACCAGGCTCTTCATTATTCTAACTTTCTTTCTGGAGTTATTAAAAACATTCTAAAAAATCAAAAATGGTGCTTTTTTCAGAGCACTGCTGCAATCATCTCAAAATTCTACAACATGTGTCTCAGACATTCAGTAAGTAGAGCTCTTAGATCTGTGGGTGTAGACTATTTATGCATTCCAAGAGTTAGAATCAAGACATATGGACAAGCTTCAGTCAGTTTTTATGGTCCTCACCTTCCTCCAGCCTCTAGGGACGTCCCCACCATCGCAAAACATATCTTTTTAGTCGCACTTTGCTTTAATCTTATCTTTTTGCTTTATTGTTTTACTTTACTATTTTGTCTTTATTTTATTACCGTAATTCTTTTATTCTTACTGCTATTTATATTTTTGATTTAGTGTTCTCACTATGCTAAGTTATTCTTAATTGTATTTCACTAATTATGAATATTTAATTAATAATTCAATATATCCATTACTAATCACTTTTATCAAACATTAACCCTGCTACTCTTTGACCAAATTCAGCATTTAACAAACCTCAATTAATTATTGACATAATTTGGTAAACATCAAATTGACAATCAATAAAACTAACTAAAATTTGTCCTTAAGATGAATATAAATGAATTTAAAACGCCAAAAAGATCTTTCTTTCCAAGTTTCAGTAAATCAGAGAGATTTTACAGTGATTTGCATCCTTTTCATAAGCTGTATCAGGGGAATTAAATTGTATTTAAAAACCGTTTTAGGTAGTCAGTGAAGGCATATAAGCTTTTAAGTTTAATTATAATAATTTTCTGGAGGTTTAAATTGCTGAGGTCAAATATCCCCAAGGATGAAAGACGTTATTAAATCTGGAGGGTTAATTGCATTACTTTACTTATAGATTCCTGAAAAAAGTACCAAATGGACTAACTCATTACTTTAACATTACTCTCTAAAAACAAAACAATTTGTACAAGCTCATGAGTGAGTGAAAAATTCCAGTACTCCATTCTGTGCTTGATTTAGAAATAAGACATTTCAGTGTCTCTGCCTGTTTTCTTTAAACAGGACACAGGCAGTTAAAATAATTAATTTGGCTAATTCTATTTGAAAAAGCTTAAATTTATCTGTTCATTACTGAACAATCAGCAAGCATATGTTTTCACACCGAAGGAGAAGGAAAGAAATGGCTCTGATTTTATTTGTAATTGATATTTCTATAAAATCGGAGGCAAACAGGATAAAATTAACTGTGTTATACTGTTGTTAAATTCAGTTTATTGTACTTTTTGCATGACTTTGATACCAAGAATGCTGCAGTTCTGCTTCTCCCTCATTGCTCCCTAGCAGCTCAACACTGAATCACATTTCGCACACACCAAGCCAAAATTGTTAAAAAATGTTTAAATGGATTAACAACAATAACCCAAAACTGGAATAAAAGTATATTAATCTTAGGAGCAGTCCTCCTCCCATCGCAGAGATACAAGGTTTTTTTTTTAGGGTAACAAGCTAATAAGGTAATGGTATTTTGAATCGGTCCATTCATCATGAGTTGTTTACACAATGTAAAGGGCACCTGGTGTCCTCAGATGGTGTGAACTGAAAAAAGTTATGTTTGCACATCTTGTCACATGACAATGACGGTATTTGAGGAGTGGGTCCATACTTAAAGTGGACACAAGTGGACAGGCTCATAACTCAACAAGGCAATCTTCAAAATATTACAGGTCATTTATTTGCCATTCATCTATGTAAATCTCTTGTTTTTATGGCAAACTCTTTTAAACAAAAAATATCATATTTTCTTAGGGAGAAAAGGGCACTTCTCGTCTTTGCCATCACTTTGAATGTCACCGGTTCCTCAGGATTGACAAAATAATATGCACTCATCGTTTTGCCGAGGCAAAAAAGGGGGACTTTGCACGTCGGGCACATTTTGGTTTTTTGCTTCTTTTTAATCAGTGGAGGAAGAGTGACATGTCCAATCATAACAAAACATCAGCTGTTAAATGGGCCTTTGCAATCACTGTCAAAGCCAGCCATTAGGAAGCCCAGCATCCGTGGACATCAATCAGCTTTTATAAAGTTATTTATTCATCATTTAATTATATAACTCAGTTTTTATCTATTTATTTATTCTAATCAGTCGGGTTCTACACTTTGTGTATGTCCTTGTCCAATCAAACAATGCAGTTCCAAGAAATAGCTCATGGGTAGGCTTTGTGTTTATGGAGAGTTTTTTTTTTTCTTACTTGCTTATTTTCTAACGGTTATTTTTATTTGCAAGAGAGAAATAATGAGAGCGAAATAATCTTATACAGTAAAAAAAAGCTTTGTGTTGGTGAAGCAAGACCTTGCTCTGCTAATTGCATATAAGCAAACACTCACAGATTTCTTTTGACAAGTGAGACATACTGTAGGATTTGGCATAGAAATATCTGCCTTCTAATTTTATGTTGTAAAAACATACTGTGGAAAAGCCTCTTAATCAAGACGGGTAACCCCAACATGTGAATTATATGCAAAGAACAACTGTGGAAATATTGAATTATTTCCTCAAATTAAGCGCATTAGCTGTGAAATTATTTGCTTTCATTTAAGAAGCCATGCAATCCAATTTAAATGTTGCATACTCTAAATCGGAGTGTGATTTGCTGCTGATCCTCTGTAAAGAACATGCACAAAGAAAAGCAATGGGTCACCTACGTAAAAAAGCACAAAGATAAACTCTGCATGAAATTCTGACTGAACCATAAACAACTGGCTTCCCTTGAAATCTGTCAAAACTGCATCTTTTGGAGCCTTTCATCTGTCAGAGTGCCCCATTTGCACTATTTCCATATCAGACGCCAAATGAACATGACCATGAGCCGAACAGCAGGACATGTTTATGCTGAATATTAAAGGAAAGCAATACCCATCCTCTTAAACTTTCAGTATAGTATAACAATAAGTCATGCATTAATGTCTTAGATGTCTTTCTTCTTTCTCTTAGACTCTTCTTCTCTGTGGTGATTTCCTGATACATTGTAAGCTGGATGTTATCAGTCAGTAAAATATAGACTTGATTACCTGTCATGAAATACAGAGCAGCAAAACAAGCAGAAGTGGATCCAGCAGCCTGACTCATAATAACTTCAATGAAATACTGACTCAAGTATTACTAAAAGTAGCTTAGGGACCACATTTTACTTCCCAAAAGAACTATAATGTACCAAAGGCCAGTGAGGTTTTCTAGGCTATATTCCTTTCTATGGGCCCTTTTGGTCTAAAATAAAAAAGTGCAGAAGTGTACAGACAAAAGAGAATGACCTTAAACCCTAAAAAAAACAAAGTGGTGGAGGAAACGTTCTTTCTTGATAAATGTGAGTCACATTACCAAGAATAGACATTGTGAATTCATCAAAATGTGATCAAAAATAAAAACAAGCATGAACACAAATACTTATTACTCTCCCCTGAAAATAAGCTATGATAGGTCAGCGCTAGGGGCTGAGGCTATTTTTGATTGGTAATCCAGTAGTCTAGCAGCTATTTTGATCAGCAGCCCAGTATTTTCAAGTAGCCAGACAGAAAAACAATAAAATGGAACTATGCTTTTCAAAGATTCCAAAATGTGTTACTGCAAAAAAAAAAAAAAAAAAAAAAAAAAACCCTTCAAAAACACCCCAAAAAAGAAATACATCTATACTGTAATCAGATATGTGGTTTGCAACATCACTATATGTATTCACATCAAGCAAACCACCAAATAATCACTATCATTTCATAGAGAATATATATTGTATGTTTTGTTTTTGTTTTTTTTCAAAGAGTTTTGGTTTAATCAAGTAATCATGGTGGTCCTACACCACACATCCACAGGAGAATAGGAGTACTAAACTCTAGTAGGGAAGATCGATAACTGCATGAGATTAATCAAACAGAGAGATGCAGTGAGGTTCGCAGTCTTTCACTGTCCATGGCCTTGTCACTCTGCCCACCTCGACTCAGAGCCAAGCCAGTTTCGAGGACTTGTGTGGCTGGGTCAGGAGGTACAAGTTACCTAGGCCTTTGTATCCATTAGCACAATTGCTAGCCAGTGGCGTGGAATGGACTAGTCTCCTCTATCTCTTCCTCACCAGGCAGAATGTCAATTTATCATGGTGGGGTCAATGTCCCTCATCTTCTCAAAGTGTCATGTGATTCCTCAGCTCCACGCTCTGGCACGTGAAGAGCTATTAAGCAAATTATGACACGGCCTGTTAGCGCAACCCTGCGCCCGGACTCATCGCATAACTCACAGTTTCGCCTCATCCCACACTGACCCGCAGCCCACTCTGCATACGCCACGCTGCTAATTCCTTGATTAAATGCTTGTAGCCACCTCTGCTGGTGAGGACAACTGGCAAACAACATAAGCAAAGATGCTGCTGTCTGACAAATCAGTGGCCAGACAGGGGATATGATGCAGTGTCCACTTCAGCAGCTGAGTATCCTTTTAAACCCAATATGATGCAACTACCACAACTGATAACAAGAGAATGGTGGAAAAACAATAGAGGAATTGTAGAAAGAGAAAGAACACAGGGTGGGAAAGAATATGCACAGGGTGGGAAAGAATATGGAGAGATTATAGAAAGAGAAAGCATAGAGATTATAGAGATGTCATAGACAAGTTAAAGTGTTATTGCTTTCTGTCAAAAAATCAATTAAAAGTGGACAAATGGAGCTAATATTGACTTCAGTGAAAGTAAAAATGATTGAAATGTAATTAAAGTATAGGAAAGTAAAATAATTGTAAAAAAATTTTGACAAATAAATTAAATTTTTTTATTGTTTTTTAATTTCTTTGTTTGGGTGCGTGTGGTGGTGTGTAAATCAGTGACTAATCAGCAGTTTAGCCCCTGCACAAAGGCAAATTAACATAGATGTGGGTAGTTCCACCCTCATGAATTCAGCTGGACGTTTTAATAAAAATAGTAAATTCAAATTCAGTTGATGGGCGAGGGGACAAATTTTCTTGACTAGGTGAAGTACTTTAAGCATTCAAGTAAAAATGAAAAGATTTCTTCTCTCTTTAAAAGTGTACATGTAAAATGGTATAAGTCAAGTCAAGTCAAGTAGGTTTATTGTCATTTCGACCATATACACACAGTACATAGTAAAACAAAACAATGTACCGCCTAGAACACGATGCAACACAAGAACAGATACAGAACACCAAAAGACCACAAATGAAGACAGGACAAAAAGAGCAAGAGCCACAAGACAACCAGACAAGACATTTAGTGCAGTCAACAATAGCCACAGTACAATTCTGAATAGATACTGTACTTTTAGCAGCAGAGAGTTGTATGTGCGAAAATGCAGAACAGAGGTACTCAAAATCAAGTGTAAAATGTTCATGTTGTCATACATGAACAGCACAAAATTACTCTCTGCATTTAACCCTTTCACCCAAGTGAAGCAGTGGGCGGCCAGGAACACAGCACCCGGGGAGCAGCTTGTTGGGACGATACCTCCCTCAAGGGTACCTCAGTGGTGCCACTAGCAGTCCTGGGATTCAAACACATTACTTTATGACTGCAGACACAAATCCCGATCCACCAGGCCACCAGCTGTGGCCAGCTGTACTTAAGCAGAGTATTGAAGTATTTTCCTCTCCTGGACAAAGTAGAGAAATTCTGGGGAAATGGCAGGTTTTGTAGAAAATGAAATATGTTATTATGACTTGAAGTGTGATCTGTAGACCAGTATGTTGAAAATTCAACCATACTTTACATTGTTCTGCGTCTTGTAAGAGTTTGACATCGGAAAAAATGAAAAAGGTGGATAGTTTTCAATATAGAATGTATACTGACAAGCCACTCCATTAGATACACCTACTTTGTAATAGTAGTGTGTGTGTTGTACACACTGAATCACACACAGCACACACACTGCTATTACCAAGTAAGTGTATCTAATGGACATACACACACACACACACACGTATAATAATACGCCACATTCCTGTCAGTGTCACCGATATACTGAGAATGTTTTCACCACTCAAACAATACGTGTTTCCTGGTGGTCCTGTGGGGGTCCTGACCATTGATAAATGGGGTAAAGGGGGCTAATTGTAAATTACCTTGCACCTTTATGGTCAGTGAAGTTAATAAAATGGACAATGAGTGTAGATACAAGGTTGGTGTACCTAATGAAGTGGCTTGTCGATGTAAACTGAGTGTAAATGTAACTCGTTATATCACTAATTTGGTCTTTAATCGTCCTCACAGCGTTACATTATAGTAGTAGAGGAAAATGATGGTGAACACTGAACTGTCTGAGGGTAACAGCTTTTGTTAAGTCACTGCTGAATGCACATGAATGCTGTGACAGATTTTCCTTTTTTTAATTTCCTTCACAATCATAGCACAGAACAGTGGTAAGATAAAGGAAAATCAAGTGAGATCAGGAAGGTGGTATTGCGAAGGGTTTAGGAGGTGAGGTTCCCAAAACTGATGTTCTTTAAGACTTAAGAAGAAGAGCGGCTACACGAGAAAATGTCTGGAACATAAAAACCCAGGCATCAGACATGTTTTCCTTCTTTTCCAAGACATTAAATGCCATGACATGAAGATTACCTTTAATAAAAATATGAAAACTTACAAAATGTTGACTTGACAAGTCCTCTGTATTGTAAAAATCAAACATATATTCAAAATGCTATTTAAAGAGAAAGAGCTATTGGACTCATTTATTGGTACCAATTTACCACATTCTGTCACTAAGCCACCCCCAAATACCACAATTAAGTATTCACAACAAGTTATATTGCCCAGACTGTGTGAGTATGTGTGTGTGTGTGTGTGTGTGTGTGTGTGTGTGTGTGTGTGTGTGTGTGAGTGTGTTTGAGTGTGTGTGTGTGTGGGGGGGTCTATATATCTGCACGGGCAAAGCTAAGCCTGTAACACTTTTACTTTAATGTTATCAAAGCTAGGCAGAAGGAAGGGCATCTCTAAATGAGATTAGCGTTAGCCTGGGCATTACATAAGCACACACGAGCCTTGATCATGATTAGAATGGAGAAAAAAAGATTATCTCATTCAGAACAAATAAAAAAACCCAAGCAGAGCTAGCACCATTTTCTAAACTAAGCTTCACTTCACCTTTACCATATTTTAACCCTTTCCACTCATTCAAATAAAAAATGATTAACTGTTATATTTCAGCTGCCCAGTTTGATATAATTGGTTAAAAGCTTTGTGGCAGGAAATCATTTCTAATTTTAACAAAAATATCACTGGTAAAAAGGCTCACTGGTCATGCTGCAGTCTGAGAAATATATGGGAAGAGATCATCATACTGTTGGTATAGTTTTTATTCTATTGTTTTTCATTTTTACTGCTCTTACCTCTGTACTGTCCACTTTCTGCCGTGACAGTGAAAATGTCCCACTTGTGGGACTAATAAAGGTTTATTTTATCTTATCTTATCTTATAGTCTGCTGGAGTCCCTGAAGAAGAAGAGGGAGTATTCAACTGAAACATGGAGTGATGGTCACTGGATGGGTCAGTTGGGTCAACTTTTGAATGACAGATAATTACATCCATTCAGGTTGTAATATTGGAGTTAAACGACCATACTAATCATCCCACCTACCTAGAAGGTGAGACAAACTGTGCTGTCCTGGACTCTTGGTCATAGATGGCTGTTGCATCACCAGGGATTCATGGAAATCATGGTGGTCCTAGCTGGAAATTAAACTGGACAAACCAATAGAGCAAATTGCAGACACACTGCAGTTCAACCAACTTCAAGCAACAGTTAAATTCCACAGAAATCATTACACCTTCCATACTGCAACATGTTATCAAGGAGCATTTCTGAACAGGCTGTCATTTCTCTAGATGATAGTTTGGGGTGGTGGGAGGGGAAGGTGAAACATGATATTATTGGTTTATGTCCTTTATCCGCACCCATCAGTGCCAAAAAAGAGGATTTTTAATGCATATAAAAGTCATTTCAATGAACGATTAGGCTTTTGTCTTTTGAATGATAAGGTGAATCATGCTTAATACAGCCATATACATAAACAAAGAAAACAAATGTCTGTTTCGGTTTCAGGTTAAAGACAAAGTGGTTCAGCTTTTAAGGACTGAACCACTCTTTGTTTTTTTTTAAGAAAGAACCACTCTTAAGGACTGAACACATTCCTGTGCATATCAGGTAGACGCCAAGCATTCACTCAGGGCATTTGAGCACTATGCCTCTAAAGAAGTACAGACAACTGATACACTGACATAATTCTGTTCAGAAACTTTAGTTGGGCAATTTTTTTAAGGATTGTAATAGAAAACACATGTTTAAAAAGGACCAAACTACTTAGTTTTTTTTTTACTACTTTACATTTCTACTTTACATTTTTTTACTACTTTACATTTCCAGAATGATAAATGAATCATTAACACAAGGAATGACAAATATGGAATTATGTTTCATTTTTATTTTTATTTGTATGTTTCCTTTTGAAATGAACTCATATATAGAAATTAACATCACTATTTACATTCACAATATTTTAAATATTATTAAATATAATACACATAATAATGTTATGAATATGTATTCAATCAAGTAGGTCCAAACTTTTGACTGGTGTAGAAATATGAGTAAAGTGTTAGTAGTAAAAAAAAAATTAGTTATCCACATGTATGTATTCTGACCTCCTTAGCCCCCCTCCTGACCACAGCTGGGCCTCATGTAGCTTTTTGTGAAAGAGGCGCCTTGCTACTGATTGCACTGATAACGTGTGTTTTGTCATATTTTACTACGCCATGACGAGTGGACCAAAAGATGTTTGCTGCTCCTACAAAGTTTTCATTTTGTAAATATGAGGTTTTCTTACAACAGCAGTGTATTTATAGAAGAGAGGCCCTTTCTATTTCAAAATACAGTGTAGCTTTTATAATCACCAAAAGCAATACTCATACTCAAGCAATGGTCAAAAACCCGTAAAGTGTCATCGTAGTGGTGTTTACTTCTGTTCAGTATAAGAATTGTAAATCACCAAGACGTTTTAACATTCTTTTATTGATGTGATGTGTGATGAACTACTTGGCTGTCATTTTCAAAGGCCCTGGCTATGTCCCCAAATTCCAGCAAGCTGCTCGAGATGTGACACACCCCTATCGGCACTAATCATTACCCACCAAGGCCTCCCCCTTTTTTTCTTTTTTTTTTAATAAACGAGATAATTGGCTATCATTGTCTGGCCGGCTCTGTTTGGTGAGTGGAAATGAGAATGGCAGTGACCAGATGCCCAGCTCTTGCTCTCAAAGCTCTTTAATTAGAGTGGGCCCAGCGAACCTGAGGACCACCGCTCTACAAAAGCAGGGAAAAGGGCAATTAACGGCCGAGCAGTCCCCTCTCCGTCCATCTGTCGGAGCGCAGGTGAAAGGATGATGAAGGAGTTCTATCTGCACAGTCCCATATGGAGACCCTTATGGGCAAAGCCTGCTCGCCCTCTCTCTCTCTCTCTCCCCTCAATGCCACCCCTTTAAAACCAGCTTTTATTTTTCTTCCTCTGACATCAGTATCTGCCTGGGAATGCAAAGAGGCAGCTGCACTCACAGACTGTCTGTCTACCTTCTTATGTAGTGAATGTGTAATTCACGTTCTCCTTTGGCTTTTTTGTGTCTTTTTGTTCTCGCCCTGCAGTCCAGTCATCTGGCCAGCCCTATAGAAAACACAGATAAGTCCAGTTGCATTTCCTTTAAGTCTTTAAGCTGTATCTGTGGTGTTTAAGGTGTGTGTGTGTGTATGTATATATATACACGTACTTATATGTGTGTGTGTGTGTGTGTGAATGTATGTGCATGCATGCGTATGTATGTGGTTTCAAAATAAATGTCTTGACTTCTAATGAAGTCTAAGGTTGAACCGTCTTCCTTTATGTATGGATTATATATGTGTTTTGACAATGTTCTATTAAATTACTATTTCAAGTTCAAATTCTTAACATTTTAAGTCAGCCCAGGTTCTAACTTTTTAGTCAAAACTTTTTTGAGTGTGTGTGTGTGTGTGTGTGTGTGTGTGTGTGTGTGTGTGTGTGTGAGAGAGAGAGAGAGAGAGAGAGAGAGA
>JBBIGA010000001.1:48327009-48339976 GCA_037576975.1 Alestes dentex | reverse complement strand
AAGTTTTCTCTTTTAACCCATTCCCCCTGTCCCCCCCCCCCCCCCCCCTGTCACACACACACGCAAACACACACACACACACACGCTCAGCCTTTTTAAAAGAGAAATAATAGATAGCTGGTTGTATGAATCCTGCCCACTAACCCTGGGAGCTACTTTGTCTTAATTACCTCAGGATGAGCGAGTGGCCCCTGAAGCAATCATCTTTGTTTGTTAAAACAGCCGTTATCTGCTTCAGTAAGGTCCATAAATGAAACATGGCCGAGATTACAATGTCATGTTCCTGAGGACTCCAGACCCTGGGAACTGATCACAACAGAATGAACAAAAACATCCCAGAGCAATGAGTGTACACACACATGCTCACATGCACACACACACACACACAAACACACAAAAACACACACATACACATTCACACACATTCACACATACACACACACACACACACACTTGGTTTTATACAATCATATTATCATCATGTGAAATAATACATAGATACATAATATGTGGTATACTTATGTAATGAATATGTAATACAATTGTTGTAAGCATTTTATTTGTGTATGTGTGTGTGTGTGTATGTGTATGTGCCTGGGAGGTAGGGGTGTGTGTGTGTGTGTGAGAGTGTATGTGTGTGTGGTGTACGTTTCCACACATGTAAATAACCTTTTTCAGCGGTTCAAGGTGGGCCGCTGCTCCTCTGCCATTTGTTTATTTTATTACCATGGACTGAGGGATGGGCACTGCTGGCTGCTCCAGGCGGAGAAAAGCAATAAATAACGACCTTTCTGCTGGAATTATAATCACCAAAGTGTTGCCATGGCACAACTCCGTACGCTCTTGCTCTGAACGGCAGGGGAGCATCCAATCATATGCAGGACATATGGACCCTGCCCTGGCCTGCCACTGCATATGCTGAGGAAAAGAGGCTGAGACGCTGAGATGCTAAGAGCAGCTCCAGCTCAACACACAATGAGTTTGATGGGAAATTAAAGACTATGTTACAGAGAAAACTGCTGTGTATTTGTATTGCTCTTTATGAATAAATAAATAAATAAATAAATAAATAAATGAATGAATGAATGAATGAATGAATGAATTAATAAATAGCTCTTTTATACCTGTGCGATTGCTTGTTGTGGCACACTCATAAAATAATCAAATTTTACTGGTTTTCTTTGACGGATTTTTACTGTTCATGCAGAACTAAATGGCAGTTGTGACTTTTGATGACTAATACGTGTAGATGTGTATAGATATTTCCTTATACTTCCTTATAAATGACACCCCCCCACACACACACACACACACACCAAAATATGGAGATATAAAGTATAGACATGATTGTTTATTAAAATGTATCAACTTCCAAAACTTCCAAAGGACAATCTAGAAACGATAAAGAAAATATTTTCAGGACCTTTATCACAGTAGAATTTCTGACGTTAGGTGTGCATGCGAACAAGCAAAGCGAACATAATGACACCTCTGGGTACCAATCCACTTTGGAGAATCTGCATTCTGCAGTTACCTCGCAGAAATTACTGTCAATGGTCAGATTGCGGCTGCAATCTCTCGCCTCAGATGTACTGTAAACCAATTCACAATCAGGCAGGATGAATCCAATCAGAGAGGGCGGTGCAACAATCTAGGTCAGTTTTCAAAATGACTGCCACAGGCAATAAGATTAAGGAGCACAGCAATTCAGTGAAAGACGCACCACTAACCCGGCCTGAAAGAAACGTTTCCTCGCCTGCTTTCTCTCTTTTTTCCCCTCACCGCGGAGCTAATGCTTATTTCTCCTGCTCATTTTTTTATGATGAGGACACGAAAAAGAGGGCATTATGTATCTTTGTATCAGAAGTACAGTGGGTGATTTAGAATAAAGAAAAAAAACTTTTTTTTTTTTTTTTTGCTTTACTCCTGGTCGGCAATCCCCCCAATAGACACACACGCAAAGACACATACACACACGCACTTTCTTTCCCATTTCTAAAGCTTAACTTCATTGTCTCAAACCCTTTCTTTCATCTTAAGACAAAGATTTATGTAAATCTTTGGGCCCGGCGTTAATGCGTGGCACACTGTGAGAAATAGCATCCCTAAATCGCCGTATTGTTGTTGAAAATGACAAGGCAGCCTCCTAATCCCACAATGCGATCATCCAAATGTGTCATAATGCTCTGTGTAGGCAGGCAAATCTGAATATCAAAAAGGCACCACGCACCTCACCAGTGCCTTCAGCTGTTCACAGCTGTTTTTTTTTTTAAAGAACTCAGCCCATCCTCACTTAAGGAGGAAAAAAAGTGAAGTTTGAGTGACTGTCTTGGTGCAGTTAAATGGAATACTGCAAGGAACAGTGTAGATTTCTTCCTTTGTCTCACTTTGTGGTTATTTTTCAGATTCAAATGCTTTTTCACTCCTCATTATTTGTAAAGAAGAAGATTAACTGCTGAATACATATGGGATCTTGTTTTTGTTTCGGATGCTTTTTGGTTGATCTCAAAAGGATGCACTTGGTACAATGACGTCCTCCTTCGTGATATTCTTCACTGTTTACAACAGAGTGTCCGGGCGCTTGCACCACTGCTGTAAGTGGTTCAATATAGTAAATTCCAACGTTTCTGCACCAGCAGTTTTTTTGTTTTTTTTTTTGCACAGCCACAACTTGAGATGCTACATTTGTCGAGGCTCAGATTGATTTGAATGTCTTTGATTAGTTTTCTTGTCGTTTGTCAAGCGGTTGGAGCTGTCATATGAGGAGGAGGAGAGAGCTTTTGGAAATAGCCATGAAACAGCCATGCCAATCAATTGGACAAGGACAAGTTGGGTGAATAATAATGGTAATAATTACAACACAAGTCTGGGGAATCCCCTGATTCGCCATGACTCCCTCATTGAACCATCCTCCACTGAGACTTTCCCCTACTATAATGATGAAGTGAGCCACCCTCCCACCCTGTTTTTTTCTCCCCTTTGAGGTATGTACATGAAGAAAAAAAAAGCCCAAACCTTAGGCTGAGTTTTTATTTACTCAGGGTCTCTTTGAAAGCGTTTTGTAAAGGGCTCCCTCCCTCCCGGCCGACGGTAAATTCCTGGGCCGTCGCTCCAGGCCCGGTGGGGGGGATTTAGAGGGAGAGAATAGCCATGTTGATCTGGAAGCTTTAAGCAGCACTGTACCTGTCAACACGCGTGCTCTAAGACACACACACCATGGCTTAAGTCACTCGGAGTCACCTTTTAATGAGAGGGGAGGAGACGCGACGCCGTCAGGATGAAGCACAAATAACTCCATACCATAATAACTCCTGTGTGTGCGTGTGTGGTGGGGGGCTTTAATCTTACTGCTGTTTATGTAATGGAAATAAGCAAAAACAGGGTAATGAGTGGATGTGTTATCCAGACACACACACACACACACACACACACTCAGGCTCACATACATACGGGTGCATGCTTACATATATGTACAAGAGTGCACATGCACATATACAAACACGCAAACAAACACATTCTTATTTACATACATGCACAAAAGCACTCATGCTCACATGTTCATGAACACACACACACACATACACCGTACAGAAACATACACATGCATGTGGACCTAAACACATGTACAAGATATGTACACACACAAAGATATGGAAAAGCACACACAGGTTTGGAAACACTCACACACACACACACAAACACATATGGAGCAACACGCATATGTACAACATATGTGCACACAAAAATATGGAAATAATAATAATAATAATAATAATAATAATAATAATAATAATAATAGATTTTATTTGTATTGCACTTTATATTTTAGTAATCTCATAGTGCCACAGAGTGAAAGAAAAAACAAACAAAAACAGGAAAATCTATAAAATGCATTAGTAAAACGCCTTTCTAAAAAGATGAGTTTTTAAGTTTCCTTTAAAAACATCAATAGACAGTGGGGCTCTCAGGTAGTCAGGGAGGGCGTTCCACAGCCTCGGAGCCATAGATGAGAAAGACCTATCACACATATACACACACACACACATGTTTGGAAACACACACATATGCACACAAACTCACACACAAATATATTTAGGGACACGCATGTATGGACACACACACATGAACACATGCACATTTGAAAGCACACATGTATAGACACACACCCACTCACATTTATGCACAAACACATGCACACACATATACATACACATGTATGCATGTAGTGACACACTCAGACTTCACAAACACAAATGCGCGCGCACACACAGACACACACACACACAAACTGATTCTCTGCAGTTAGACTCATACATTCTGCTTGTTATCATGTGAATGGATGGGCTAATAGAAATACAGGCCTTCTCAGTCATAGAGATTAAATGAAATATTAACAGCCTCGTTTCTTTTTCCTCCGCTATCTCTTTGCCACTTTTGACAAATAAAGTCCTTTTATGCATAGATTTTGTCTCAGTTATTGAACTTTTATTGCACCCCACAGATTTCTTTTCTCATGGTAGAAAAACATTTTAATCGCTGTGTTTCCTCTGGAGCCTCATCTTTAAAATTATTGCATCATCCGCTGACCTGCGTTATCTGCTCATGCTCATTACATGGTGATTACTGTATATGGGCTCGGTCTGAAACAGTTTAAAGAACAAAAAGACACCCTGAACTGTGTTACGCTGCTGGCAGGATCAGATGTAACAGTGTATACAGCTTTAGCTTCAGTTCATAGTTCATGAATTCATTAGAAAAGGAGAAAAAAAGTTTGAGTGTTTGGATCTCAGGTGGGTTTTTGATTTGAACTTTAGATGTTAGGCTGTAACCCTTTAATACACAGGCATAAAGTAGCTTTTTTGCTTTTTTAGATTTTTAACTACTATTTTAAACAAACACATGAATAGACCTATACTACACACTTCAGTGGACTTTTATTATAATCCAGATTTAAAAAAATTCATAATAAGCATTTCCTTAGCAATGTGAATTGCCTTCTCAGTGTGTGTGCATGCTCACTCAGAAACAATCGCAGTACCACAATAATGGCAGCATGGAGCTTCTTTTATACAGTGATGGAAAACACAGTATCAAAAAAAAAGCTCCAGTGCCACATGCTGATCCCTTTAACTATGACCAGTGTGGACATGTACACACGCCGTCTATTCTGGGAGTGGATTTTAATGAGTTAGAGTGTGCCAACTTAAACACTCTGAATGGATCTCCAAATTCACCTGAGGTAAGACAGGGTTAATCATATTAATGAGGTGTAAAAAGTTTAGATTTCAATGAGTTTGGTTGCTTAAATTGTGTCCTAAACTGGATGAGCATGAGTGGTGCCTACTCGTTTACACATGACTCAATTTCAATGTAAAGAGAGTCAAAGTCCCCTTCAATCCCCTCATCAACAACACCCCCCCACCCCCACCCCCCTCTCTCTCTCGCTCTTTCCCTTCAGTGGGAATAATCCCCCCTACGGGGACTTCAAAGAACAGGCCAGTCAGGGATAGGCTTAATTACCCTTTTGCCTTGAAACTGATGCCAAATCAAAAACCCGTCCTGGTCTGTCTCAGTTCTGTCTCAACAAGCCTAATTCCACCACTGGATTCCATTTTATACAGCTTTTAGAAAAAAAAATCAAAATCTATATAAATATGGGATTCCCACAGGGGCTGTCACATTTAATGATCCTTTGAGTGTACATTGAACTGTTGTTGATAGGGTCTGCCAGTTTTACTGATTTCTTTGGCCAAAATATGATGAAACTAACAATAATGCAAAAGTCAATAACTAGGGGCAAAAATCTCAAAGTGTGAATCAGTGTGGTGCTTTGGAGATGCTTCCCTTTAACCCTCACCAACCCTCACTTTAAAGGACACTCCATCTTTCTCCACTCACCTCCCTTTCCTCACTTCTTTTCACCACATTGTATTATGATAGATTTATGATAGAAACTGTTGAAATGAGGTCCATGGGTTGATTCATAATCTACTGCACTGTTTTTAGATCTTAACACTGCTTGTTCTGAGGTTTCCAGATTGCAATTCACATTAAGTTGATGTTTAACCTTAACAAGATGGCTGTGGTTCCTGTTTACAAGAGTAACATTTGTTGTTTTCGTCTTTACAAAGTTAATGAACTAGATCATTCCAGAAAACACTGTGAATAGCTGAGCATTCTCCCAATGTATGTAACCCATGTAGAGTGCACAGTGTTGCCGAGGGTGAAACTGTGGTGTCGAGTTACTGTGCACTATAGCTTGTTTATCAGTGGTTCTCCACAAAAGGTAACTAAAATGTGTGAAGATTCATGCCTAGTTTATTCCTTAGACAAAATAGTCACACTTGAGATTCTTGAGAGTATAGTGCCTCTATATAGAGGTATCTGTGAAGTATAAATATTGCATGCTGTTTATTTTTATGTAATTCTTCTGTGAAAACTAATCAAGGGTTGTACCAAGGTATTATGTTTATTCATAACTCCTGTTCACTCTATAACTCCTCCCCCTCTCACACACTCTCACCGTAACTGTGCAATAACCTGCCACTACCCAGATGTGCAATTTCTTATGGTGTGCTAGATCATCATGACATGCAATATTTTTATTATTTGCAATTGTTTATGAGCAAATTTCACTGCTTATGACACTATTTATGTCACTTCTATCACTTCTTATGTAATAGTATTACCAGGTGCAGTTTCACTACGTACTCTTACGCGAAATAACAGACTCAGTATAGAGTGTGACTCCAAGCCACTATTTGTGTAACTCGTAAACTACTTTAGCTATAATTTAAATATTTATCTATAGAACTGATATCTACCTCTCTTACTGGCCACAGCATTTTGTGTGCATATCAGAGTGTATTTAGCACTAAACGCTTCTGGAGAGTTTTATTTTGACTTCTATTTTATATCGATCTTGTTTTTATGTCTTTATGTGTCTGTGCAGTCATAGTCATTTCCTCTGGGATCAATAAAGTTTTCTATTTCTGTTTCTGATAATCAAGAACGTTCAGTGAATCTGTGAGTTTAATTCTCATGCGAGCTTACTTCTCTTACTTCACTTAATATGGGTGCAAATTTGTCTACCAGCACTGTGAGTATGCACACTACAGAAATTAATTTGGCATTAAAATATCTAAAATATGTAATTATCAAACAACATGTATTCAATTAACCTTCATTTTCCCCAAGGCTTTCCTTCACTGTGACCTTAACTTGTTCCTCAACCCCAAGTCCAAACCTACCCCTAACTGTCGAGAATCAACAGAGCTTCATCAAACAGAATTTTACAACAGGATCAATATGGGGCTGCTTTGAATGGTTTTTAAAAATGTGAACTGATTATTATTGTGTTAACTTACTACTAGAAGTTCAGTGAAGTTTAAAACTGAAGAAAGAACAACTAGTGTTTTTAATGTACATGGAGAATCTTCTCTCTCTTCACTTCACTGTTCTCTTCCTCTACTTTCAGATGTTAGATGAAGGCTTGTAACCTCAGTCATTTTTATGTGTGTGTGTGTTGCTGAGTGAAGTGTAAAAGTCCCGTGGGCTGAGCTGGAGGGCTGTTTGATGGCTGGCCAGGGGAATGGCGATATTTAACACTGCGGAGAGTTGAGCATGAGCTGGGGCTTAATGACGGCAGTGCTAATTCAGCGCCCAGAGGCCTGGCGGGCACCTGCGGTGCCGGCCGTCACTCAGCTTCGGCTTAGCCACCCTAGACAGGTCCCAAAAGAGAGGGGGATCCGCATCCCTCCAGCTCCGACTCTGGCTCACCCGCCGGTGAACACTGACACACACGTCAAAGACACTCTCTCCACTAAAAGAAGAAAAAAAATGCCTTCCTCACACACCAACCGCACCGCTTCACTGTGTTTCTGAGCGTAGCTTTTCAAATGTACCTTTTAGCTGGAGGATTGGGCCCTGTTTAGATGTTTAGGCTGCATGAAGTGTCAGAGCCACGGCTGCATTTTGCTCCTTCCTGTCGGTTCATCTGTCCTTTTCATCTGAGCTTTAAAATGAAACCATCGTCACCAGAAGTGACATATGGAATCGGTCTACTCAAGTGCAAGCTTGGTAGAAAACTGCTATAAAATTTTTCAGTAGCTACTATGGCCTTATTATGGAAATTGTTGAAAAAATAGACATTCCTATATGGCTCTGTGCATGGATGTTTGATTTTAGAATCATTTTAGAATCACTCTGATTGACATAGAACCATTGCAACCAAATAGAACCATTGTGGAGGATTTTTAACCCCTTCAAACTGGTGTTTTCCCATCCCGAGGCCTAAAATTTAGTAATTGTGTGAACTACTAGCTAATCCTAGTGAAACTAATTTATTCTTAAAGCATGTAATGAACTTTTGAACCCTCAGGCAGGTCTTGGCCATTGAATGGTTAAATATTCTTCACACTCACACATCTCGTTTCCAAAAATGACCACAGAAAGGTTCTTTGGAGAAACAAAAGCAGTGGTTCTTCCCCTTCATCGCTCAAAAGAACCCTTTCGGCACATTCATTTTCAAGAATGTATTTATGGCGAGGAACTGAAGGATGGGCCACACACAGATCTTTTTAAAGAGTTAAAGCAATGTGTTATCAGACGCACAACATCCCTAATCAGAGTGCCTCACAATGACCTCAGTAGTAAGGTACAGGAGTCCCATGTCTATATTGTCAAATACAAAACTCTACTGCAGGCTTGTTTTTCAGTAACTTAATTATCTTAGGATTGTTGCTTTTATTCAGTAGCTCCTGTGAAACTAAGTTCTGTCTTCATGGGAGTGGGGAGTTTAAGTGTGGACCCATATACGGATGACTGAAGTTGAATTAAAGTGTAGTCATACCTATATACCTCAAAGAGTTAAGGGAAGGAACTGTCTGGTCATGGAGTGTGAAATAAAGCGTGAACGTCAGAAAAGCACTGTCCTGACCTCCAAAAAACTGTCTCCCGATGCTCTGAAGTAGAAGCAGAAAAAAGGTAAATAGACCTAAAATCTTTGTATATAAGTGCCCTGGGGAACACAAGGGAACGCAGAAACTCAGATCACCCAGGGAGGCCAGGCGCTCTTCAAAGCAACTCTTCTCAGGGAGTCATTTTTAGATATCAGGGTTTGATACATTTTGGGAGCAGTTTGAAAATACACATGGCGTGACAGGCAGATTGATATGTTTCTGTATGCGTGTGGTCAGTCTGAGTGGCACTAAGTGACTCTAATTGTAGCCTCTGGTTGGAGGCGAATGCTTTGATGTTAGATACCCATATGGGAGGGAAACACATATAGACGACCGACACTTAGTCCTGTTTCTTTAATGCCAAAAGTTCCCTTCAAGTTTAGTTGATAAATGTATGTGTATTGTAGGTGGCGTTGTCATGGTTACTCTATTAAGCACAATTACCCCGATAAAACATTATGGGTCAATAAAATCTGCAATAATTTGTTTGCAATTTGCAAGATAATATTCCATGTTTCTCCTACTGCCTCTTACTTCCAATTACCATCTAAACCTTTTTTTTTTATCTCTACATCATTGTACCACAGCAGCTGTCTATTACTTTGTGTGCATTGTTCATGATGGATGGACCAATAGAATTAGAAAGCTCTGAAATGAATTAGGATATAATGCCTTTACATTAACTTAAAAATGGTTTGCCTTCTCCTGTAAACCCTTTGGAGACATTAAATTCATTTTTGTCATGTAGTGTTTTTGTGCAGCGCGGTGCAGAAGACTTGAAGACTTATAAAAACACAATGTGTCACTGGAATAAATACAAATATTTTTAAATATTATAAAAAGTAAGTTTGAAAAAAGAGGCTGACAGTTTGTGTGCTGGTTAGAAGAATTGGTTTGGTTCTAGATTTTTCCTTGGTGCCCTCGATCTTTGCACTGATTTGTTAAATTATTAGCGAAAGTTTCATGATGTTTGGACCAATAGAAATACCCCCCCAAATACTTTAAATCAAATGTTTTCACATTAACATACATTAAAACTAAAGAATATTTGTGCCTTCTCTTGTTACTATCTTGGAGATCTGTTATTGAAGTATATGTATATCAGTTTCAGTAAATTGACATGAAGCCCTGTGAAGCCCTTTTAAACCTCAAATTACTTTGTAAATTATAAACAAAATTACATATAACCAACTAAGATAATATTGATTATAATAATGTAATCAATAGTGACACTCCTTATTGTGTGATTGAGAGAAAGAAAGAAAAACAAAATAGAGAGAGAGAGAGAGAAAGAGAGAGAGAGAGAGAGAGAGAGAGAGAGAGAGATGATTACTGTACTTCAAAGATTCGATCTGTCTAGACACGGACGACTGCACATCGGAGTGAGGTTGGAGTATTTTTTTACTTGTTGGAAACAAAATGATGACACAAATGAGCAATAATGAGTTAGACAAGTAAAACAGTTTGTATTTGTGCTCTATTCTTCTCATGCTAAGAGAGCTGCACTTTGCAGGCCCCATAAAGAACCGGGTTTTACACTCAGAATCGAACAGACAGGGCCGGGTGGGGGGGAGTGGGAGGGGTGGGGTGAAGGGGCAGACAGGTAAAAAAGACAGTTTTGCTGCCAGTGCCAGTCAGAACACGCACAAATAAAATGGAACGAAAAATAAACAAGGTCTGGGTAAGCATTAAAAAATTATTTACAACCAATATAATAGTGAACAAAACATTTACTTTCATATATGTAGCTACAGTAAAAGGCTGCTGAACAACCTTTCAATCCCTTCTATACAAGTTTCATCTCAAAGCATTCTTCCCTTTTTTTTTTTTTTTCCTTTTTTAGGGGGGGGGGGGGACCATTTACTTCTGCCAAACCAAAATGGATCATGGTCAAGCTCGGAAATCTGAACTCTTCCTTTAGATCAGAAAACAATAAAACCACATAATGGTACTCATCGTCCGCTCTCTAACGAGAGATGCGCATACAAGTTCCAAAATACAAGCTCCAGTACAAGAAGACATCAAGTGTCTACACGTGTATTTCAATCCAGCCATTAAGAGAATCCATCCCAGATGAAATAAAAACAGATACAGATGACAAGAGATATGCATTTTTTTTTTCCCGAAATTAAAAAACAAGTAAAAACCTTTGCTCGACTCTGTGTGTGTGTGTGGGGGGGGGGATCTTCCGTACATGGTGGCCCCTCAGCCTCAACAAGCTCTGTTCGCAGTTCACTTTTAATCAATTTGTCTTTATTTTCTTACACCCAAGGCAAAAAAAAGCTACTAAAACTCAAGACTTTTACAGTTTACAGTGACAAAAACATTTTAGAGACCCACAATTTAAATTGGACTGCAAAATAAAATAAAATAAAATAAAAAGATAATTTAAAAAAAGTCTTTTTTTCCTTTTTTTTTTGTAAAATGCCCAGGCATTCTCCAATATTACAAATACTGGTATACTTTTACAGTAAACAAGAAAAATGTAATATATATATTTATATTTATATATTTATATATATACTAAAACCCTGTCACCAAAAAAAAAACAAAACAAAACAAAACAAAACAAAACAAAAAAAAAACAATATACACATAGCCACTATGGCATTCAGAGAAACTTTATAAGCAACCTTGAAAAAGAAAAGAAAAGAAAAAAAATACTTGTTTGTTTAAAACACACATACACAGAAATATCATTTTACCCTTGTACTTGTTTCAATACTGTAAACGTATTTTTAAGACAGAGTGCACTAAAGTCTTTTTTTTTTTTTAAAGTTTCTGTAGTTTCCTGATTTTCGTCCAGTCTCTTCGTTTATCTATTTGTAGCAAAAGAATCTTCTGGAAAAGAATCTACAATTTTACCAAGGGACGCCGTCTTATCCTGAAGTGAAGAATTATACATACATACGTCTATAATGTGTGTGTGTTTGTGCCATTATATGTACATATGCATACATATATACACACACAGACACATCAGTATTGTGCTGGCTACTTTACCTTTACTCAGCTCAATGAACGAAGTGATCTCTGATTCATTTTTGCTTTTCTTTTTTTTTTATCTTCAATTTTAGAAGCAGATCAAAACTATATGGACATATTTTTGCCTTTTATGTTCAATTCCTTGCTTCACAAAAATGTTGCATTTGTCTTGAAAGACAATAAATAGGAAGATCAGTATTCAAGGCACACTCATGTCAAATTGAATGGCAGTACAAAAACTGTCCAAATAAATTAATTTCACTTTTATAGTGCCAGCATTGTGAAAGCCAAGCCTAGCAACACTGGCACTTGAATCTCAGATGCTCCCTTCACCCACTAAATCCTTTCAGCGTAATTTCTTGCTCAGAAGCCGTTCTCTCCATTGTTCATGAATGTGTAAAACAAATCATAAAGTGCGGGTCAACTGCAAAGAGCTGTGACTGTTTTTGCTTTAGTTGTTTGTTTTTTTTAATCGTCTGTTTGTCTGTTTTGCTTCTTCTTCTTCGTGATATTCCCTCAATTCTATAAATTGTGGTGGCTTGGCCCTCATGTGGTACGTGGGGAGGGTGTAAAATACAAATCAAGACGTGATTTGGGCAAAGGGAGTGCTTGCTGAAGATTTTTAAAAAAAGGAAAGAAAAAGGAAAAAAAGGAGCTCAAAAATTCAGCTGTGCATTCTCTATGCGTGTTGCTACTTCTTAGAATGCGTTCAACTACACATCACAGGAAGTCCTGAATGAGAAGAAAGAAAGAAAAAGAAAGTCTTACTGTTTTAGCCCAACAGATTAGGACAGACACTCTTAGTGTGCAATAGTCTGCATACCCGCCTATGACTGGTACACATGGGACGTGACCAAGTTAACCAGATAAGCGTCAGTTTGTTGTAGGTTAGCACTGTATTAATGCATTTTCAACACATTTCTTAAAATGTCTGGAAGTTGGTACATAGAAAAATGCATAGGGACTGTTCAAGTCATATGGCAACTACTATAAAAGAATGCACACACACATATATATATATA
>JBBIGA010000001.1:48307424-48314924 GCA_037576975.1 Alestes dentex | reverse complement strand
TCAAATTTCTTGCACTGCATTGTATTGAATGGTATGGTATGATAATGAGACGTGCAAGGGTGAAGAACATTTAAAAAGGTTTAAAGAACCACCCATGATCTAAATGTTCCAGAGAAGACACTGTCTGCCATAGGGATGTCCTTTAAAAAAAGTTCCCACTCACAAATCACAACCATTAAAATGTTCTTCAGGGAACCAAATCACTTCAAAGAACTCATTTTATCACTTTTTTTAGAGAGTAGCAAAGGAAAGTCCACTGTGACAAACAGTACTGCAGTGAAAAAAAAAAGAAAGTTGGTAATAATTGGTATTCTTCCATGCAGTATAAACACAGGTATAGTCTAAGTTGGTGTTATGACTGCCGGATTTCCACACACTACCTCTTTGAATGAGACGCTAAAAAAGGGCCGCATGCATACAGTGATGGCGGCCTGCCCATGATGAATGCTATTGTACTGTAAGGGAAAAGGTGGGTGGTGCAGAGACAGAGAGAGAGAGGAAGAGAGAGGGAGAGTGAGAGAGAGAAAGCGGGAGGGAGAGAGAGACAGAGAGACAGAGAGAGATAGAGAGAGAGAAGGAAAAGCGCACGGCATTGTGGGTGATCCCCTGCTGTTCCTCCCTGGAGGACTGTGATGTGTGCTCTTCAAAAGGCCTCATGTCACTGTCGCTGCCTCATTTAAAGTCAGACTCCCCTGAATTTGCATCTCACAACGTCTTACAGGACGTGCCATATGTCGTCCAAAAAAGACAATGCTCACCAATAAATTGGCAGCCTACCCATCCCCCCCTTCCATCCTCAGCCTGAAAAAAAGAGGAAAAAAACAACAACTGAACGAAAAAGACAAAGCTGGTTAAAAATGGAAGATAAACAAATTCAAAAGCAGACCAAACAAATAAAAGCAAACAAAAAAGAAAAACCTCAGGTGGATTCAGTAGAGCTAGTTTAAATTGAGATGGCGATAGCGAGCGCCTTCGTAGGATGCAATTGAGAGAAGCTGTTTAACACCATTCGGCAAACACATCCAGATATTGAGCCGTGTTCATTAGAGTGCCCATGAACTCCAATCCTCTCCGGATTTCGCTCGGGGGACGTCACACCTCACTGCCCAGTCGCAAAGTGCAATAACGAATAAAAATGCTCATTACCGAATGATTTCAGTTTTCTCTATGATTCAATTTGCAGTAATTACCGTGGCCCATGCTAATAAAAAACTGCTACAAAATGCGAAGGTCAACTACCAGTTAGGCGTGTTCATTTTCATCTCAATGTATTCATCCTCGCCGCCTAATGGCCCAATTTTCTCCCCTCGCTCTTCAATAAATATTGCTGGAATTACAGGTTAAATAGCTAAATTAAATCATGGCTATTATGGTAGGCTGCACGGCTCTGTGAGGGAAACAGACTTACCACTCCACGTACAATTACTGGGGAAGTGCCAATCGCCAGACAGTTTACGATTAATGTCACGGGTGTCAGGGCCATCAAATTATAACATTCATTCCCCCAAGCATGCACCGCACAACAAAAATAGGAGAAATGTATTCAGGGGGGCTTTGTTGCATCTAAATCAGAAGGTTATTTAGCGCGCACTGGCCTGAACACTAAAAGCATTTGTAATAATGTGATTTCACAATGACAAAACCAAGCAAGAATTTCAGATCTAATTTGAAGTTGGCCGACTTGTTGTTTTATGTATATATATGTATATATATATGTATGTATAAACAGTTCAGTAGAGATTGTTAACTCGTAGCTTAGCTATGAAGGTCCATATACTTGAAGACATGTTAAATTAGCATGTACCGGGTCTGGAGGTGTTTTTTAATTGCCGGGGATGAATTTTGTTCCGTCTGATTAGGCAGCGTGCTCTAATGACCAGGGCTACTTATGACAGCTGTAAGAGGTGCAGGCTGCTAGTAGGGGCTGGAAGGTAATTCCTGTAATGACTGCCGAGACTAGCAGTGGAGGAGAGGACTGATTTGGTATGTTCATTCATCCCGGGCTTTCAGAGTGGAGCGCTGGCCGGGCTGTTTGTGGAGAGCGTCTCTCATTATCCTCCTCCTCAGCCCTTGCTGCTTAATTAATATCTTAACCTTTTGAGTTATTTTTGGGGGGCTTGAGCTTTTCATGCCAGAGACCAGTAAAGGAGAGAAGAGGAGGAAAAAAAAAGTGGTCACATGGGACAGGCAAATCCCACTTCAAAACTGGACATCCTGTTAACCAGGACTTATTCAGATAACCTTGGAATTTCCTGAGCGTTAGAAGCTCCCTTCTTTAAGCCACAGCCTTATGCTTTGAACCTCCCGCACTTCTAGTGCTAAGGTTCTTAAATTATTAAGGTCAAGATTGTATTCATTATATTTCATAGCCACTTTCTTCAGCCCAGGAAAGGCTAAGGAGGCTGCTCTTCACCTCCACGTGTGAAGGCTCCTCTGAGCTAAGAAGAAAAAAAAGCAGAAAAAAAATTGATGCATAGTACGCTGCGGATCGATAATCTGAAAAAGGCCATTACGTGTGACACGCAGAGGGGTGACTCGTGTGTGAGAATGAGACGGCACGCATGAGACGAGGCCTGGCCGCTGGCTGCCCCGCCCTGGGGTGCCACCGGCGCTCCATATTTGATGGAGTCAATGTCACGACAAACTGATTTGCATTTAGAACAAAGATGACACGAGCCCTAGGCACACGGAGCCTCCCCTCCCTCCCTCGCTTCCTCCCTCCGTCCGCATGGCTTGTGAAAAGTTTCCTGACATTTCTTGCATTATTAAGCCAGGGGCTTCATTACCATGTGTGTGATCTGGAAGTCTCCCAGGCCTCTAATTCCTCACCTTGAATTGCTAATGTCTTGTTTATAACTATCATAGCAAATCGGAGGCAACAATTACATGCAAATCAGTTCCCGTCGCATTGTGCCACAGTGAACAAAAGCAGTGAGGAGTCCGGTCTTTCCACAGCTGCTGCACATACACACACAGAGAACACCGCTTGCTTTTTATATGTTCTGTGATTATCACATACATTCTGCAGATTAAGATATGGTAGGTCTCAATGTTGTATCAGTCAAGGGCTGATGGCATGGCTTTGAATGAACATGCAGTTCCCCTTTCCTCTGCTATAGACACAGAGAAGTGGTTTATGGGTAATAATAGCTTACAGCGGCTAGCAGAGGCCTTTCTATGCAGCTCCTTGAGAACTGCTCTTAACCATTTTTTACACATATGAAAATATCATTGGACCTTAACATTGTGTGAACATTTCACAAGACTGGACTGATAGAAACAGTCCAAATGGTTAAATTCCTATGTGAACAATCTGAATTTGAATATTCTGCATTTAAACCTTTTTAGCACTTAGATCCACGGAAGCCACTTGTGAAGAACTCCAGCATTTTGCCATCATGTTTTTGGTACAAATTGGAGAAACAGGAAATGGCCAAGCTCCTTTTAAACTGGTTTAGTTGCTGTTTTTAGATTTCTCTGTCATTTTCTACCATTCTGGTTCAGAAATGTGACACTAGCTCTATGTGCTACATTACATGTTACATTAGAAATCTTATCAAAATGTTTGTGCATGGTGGCCGCACACATTTGCAGTTACGCAGAAGTATAATTTGGCCCCCAGTACCTCAGTGGAAGCCCTGGTACTGAGCGTGCTCAGTAGTGACATAGCCGTCTGCCACAGAGACTGTGGGCGGACTTGAGGTAGCAGGGAATCATGGGTGATTTACTAAGTGTAAATGAGGCGATGGAATCTGGAAGCAGCTGTTTTTTTTACAGCCTGTTTGACATACTAGCGCAGAGCCGAAGTGGACAGCGCACAGCTATTTCCCACATGCAACATCTGCTTTACATTCTCCTCCTCCAACTGGCCAAATCCCTGACTGGACACGTTCTTTTCGGGAGGATAAAATACACTTCTGCAGCCTGGACAATGCGCCAGCCTCCTTAACCACACACGCAAACACCCAGACTCAGCCTATGCTGACAAGCGTGTTTTGCCACCACAAGCCACCACAAGACTTGCACTTTGACTAATATGTTTTTGTGACCTCATTTTGTAAAAGCAGACATTTATATTTAGAGCATTGTATGTTTTTACACTATAATGTAATAATGCAGTCCTTTAAAGTTCATTATAGCACACTGGTAAAGATACGGGTGCCCCAAGAGATGGAGTGATGCCACAGAAGAACTACTTTTGGCTCCCCCTTAATCACAATACATGGATGAGAACCAATAGTTGAGGTTGAAGAAAGATCCTTTTTAGTGTGACGCCTGAATGGCTTCCAAGAACCTGTAAAGGTCCTTCACACACATGTCAAAAGGTTCAACCAATGAAAGGTTGTCTCAATGCTATTTGTGAGACATTTTTAAGAATCACCACATATAATAGAGAACTTTGTATGTTAAGAAGGTCTATTAAGAGCATTTAAAAGACTTGCACATATAATTTACAAAAATTATTCTAGAAAAATTCTTTTCCAAACCTTTTTTTGTAGTGTGGAATGTATCGAGCGTTCTTTGAAAGTTCACATTCACGAAGTACACGAGCCTCTGCTCCTGTAGCTCTAGGTTTCACACAGTCCTGATGTCTTTTCCTATTTTCACTCACCTTCTTTATTTTCATCTCTGACAGAGAAAGTGTGTGACCATGAGAACTGACGTTTATATGAGTGTCTGTGTTAAAGCCTTCCTTCTGACTGACAAATACTCTTTCTCTCTCTCTCTCTCTCTCTCTCTCTCTCTCTCTCTCTCTCTCTCTCTCTCTCTCTCTCTTTCTCTCTCTCTCTCTCTCTCTCTCTTTCTCTCTCTCTCTCTCTTTCTATCTCTCTGGGCCGGTGCCTCTGGTTTGTCTCCTCACATGAGATTAAAAGAGGCATGGATTAAGCAGGTTGGAGGGGGGTAAAAAGTAGAAGGTTGAGGGGTGGCGGGCGGTGGAGAAGGGGACATTATTTTATTTTTTGTGAATTTAAACTAACACTGAGCAGCTTAGTGAAATCAGAATGAATTAAATTCATTACCCCTCGCCTGGTGACAGGAAAGTGTCAGGGCTGAGAGAAGAATTAGGCAATTCTGTCCAATAAGGGCATGTCACTCCAAAACCAGCCTAGGGAGATATATGTGTGTGATGTATGATGTGTGTATGTGTGTGTGTGTGTGTGTGTGTGTGTGTGTGTTATGTACAAATGCGTGTGCACAGAGAGAAAGAGAGGTTATAAGGGAAGGGAAAGATTCAGACAGTTAACGTTTGAAGATCACGTCAGAAAGCCATGGCCCAGTGGGTCACAGAGAAGAGAAGATTTCAGGCCTTCATCCCCTCCACAGCTGTGCGAAGGTAAACGTCTAACTGTCATCACCAGCCTGCTGGATTTATTCCAACCACTGAACATCAGTGAAGTGAGCTTTCAAATAAGGTTTAAAATTAGCATAAGTATGTGCGTGCATGCTTGCATGTGCGTGTGTGTGTGTGTGTGTGTGTGTGTGTGTGAGTGTGTGTAAGCGTGTGTAAAAGGTGGAATCTTTCAGCCAGAGTTTATGGATGAGGGCCACTGGTTCATATAGAAGGCCTATGTCAGCAGCTCTGCGTTAAAAAGGCCTGTGTCATGTTAACAAATTAAAAGGATTAGAAGTGAAAGTGCCAGACGTGGCTTAGCTGTGGCGCTAGGCTGGGCCTGGTCAGCACTGGGGGGCTTGGGGTAGGGGAATAGGCAGGAAGGAGGGTAATCCAAGCCCCCTCCAAAAAAACGCACTAATCCGGCTATACAGAGCGCAGAGCCCAGAGAAATGCTGCTTCACCTGCAGGCCTCTACATGGCTCATGCATACAAGCATACAAGGTAACAAAAAAAGCTCAGGCTAAAGTCAAAAAAGTTGTTGATGATGCCAATTATGAAAAAAAAATTGATGTGCTGAAACATAGTGGTGAAAGTAACGTGATGAAAGTGATGCTCTGAAATGACACCACTTACAAATGAAAAACATATATTACCTTTAGTGACTGAACTGAAGTACACATATACATGTAATAAATCCAATGCAACTCTTTCCAGTTTCAGCCCACCGCTAAAACCCCAACTCAGCATAAGGTGAGATTTATTACATTCCCTGGCTAAAGCAAGGACGTTTTTAGTTGGAACGAAAAACCACCCACGACTGGTCAGGGTCTCTCAGCAAACACGGACTGCCTCATCATCTTTGCAAACACTGTCATCTGTTAAAAGCCGAATGTCTAATTGGGTGATGGGGTTTGCTTGTTTTGCTGCCATGTGATGTCATGTTGCTGTCTAAATAAGAGAGCTCCATAAACTGGTGTTTGCGTGCCACCATTGGTGAATCCACCGTGAACGTGCCATAAGCCTGATTTGAGCGGCATGGCAAACGAACAGATTTTTGGACCGCCTCTCCAGTCCACCACTATCAGCCCTCCTCCCGTCCAAACCCCCCCCACTACTCATCCTTTAGTGAGAGAGTCCAAAGCAGAATGGGCCAAGTGGGTGCATCCCCACATCACACACGCCTGGAGCCTCCTCCCTTTCTGGCTCTCTGCTCCATCTCTGATGTAACAGCATTGCGCTCTGTTAGCCAAACAGAACTGGCAACATGGGGCCTTACAGTATAACCTGTAGCATCCAGCAATATAAAGAGGCTTATTTTCTAAATAATATGGAATTTCTCTTTTAAAGTCCTATCCAGACTCTGAAATCGTCATATAGACGCTTGCTGAGCTGCCAAGACGTTGCTGACAGTGGGAATTTGTCTGAGCAGTGTCGGAATGAGCTGACCCCCGATATCAGCCGGTTTCTTCCCTCCGAACTCACAGCCTGGCTGATTGCTTTATGGACTCCTCCATGTGTCGATGAGGCAATGCGAGAATGGCTCCCGCCAAAGAGTAAAAATGAGGTTTTTGGTCGAGGCTGGGCAACCTTATTTACCCAGCAGTCAGCTGCAAAAGTAACGGACACCAAGGGGGAGGAAATATGAGAGAGAGAGAGAGAGAGAGAGAGAGAGTAACAGAGAAAAACAGAGTGAGAGAGAAAAACAGATAGGGGATAAGAGAGAAAAAGAGAGAAAACAGAAAGTATGTGTGTCTGTAAGAGAGAGAGAGAGAGAGAGAGAGAGAGAGAGAGAGAGAGAGAGAGAGAGAGATTGGGGTGTGCTGAGAGAACGTCCAGTTATGTCAGCATCCTATAAATATGCAGCCTTCTCATTCAGCCTCCTGGTGGTATTATTACCTTTGAAGCACTCTTCATTACTATCAAACGGAGAGCAGAGCAGTGGGCAGGAGGGCTGCGGGAAAACAGCCCCAGTCAGAGCAGAACAAGAGCAGGATACACCACCAGCCTTGATGTGTGTGTCAGCATATTGGCATTTGTGCCTCTGAACTGATCCTGAGGACAGCTTACAACAAGGGAGGAGAAGGTGGGGAATAATGTGTGTGTGTGTGTGTGTGTGTGTGTGTGTGTGTGTGTGTGTGTGTGTGTGTGTGTGTGTGTGTGTGTGT
>JBBIGA010000001.1:48290337-48307396 GCA_037576975.1 Alestes dentex | reverse complement strand
TGTGTGTGTGTGTGTGTGTGTGTGTGTGTGTGTGTGTGTGTGTGTGTGTGTGTGTGTGTGTGTGTGCGTGTTTGTGTGCGCGTGTCTAGATCATAGCCTTGCAATCCTACACTCTTAAAATGAACGGTTCTTAAATTGTTGGTTCTTCAAAAATCCACCCACTAAAAAGTTCTCAAGGTAACCAAAAATGGTTCTTCAATCTTTTAGTTCTAGAGTAACCCTGCCTCACATATTTTGGTGTATTTTCTCTTCTAACACACATCCGACACACCACCTAACTTATTCATCAATTGCTCCACCTGAAAATGCTTTCTTTCTTAACAACTGTTGCCATAAATCTACCTGACTAACTGCCGGAATGTGTTTCCTCAAACTATTTTTAGAACATTTACAATGTTTGTTTAGAGTAGTCATATAAAAGTAATTATAGTAGAACACATTTGTGGAAGGATAATAAGTGTTTGGATGGAAGTAAACCGTAAAATGTGAAGGACATGGTTACTCCAGGACCAGGACAGGGAACCACTGGGTTATAGCCCTGCATTTTGGCCCAGGTTTGTGTTTATACTGCTGTGGCAGAGCGAGGCTGTGGCCTGGTTGAACAGATCCAGACCAGAGACAGGGGGAGAACAGGGGCAACACCATCCCGAGCAGCCCTTATAAGGCTCTGATTACACACAAGCTGCAACTGATGGACTGCACAGAGAAAAGGGACAGCTGAGGCTCCTGGACACACAAACACACATACACACACTCCACATAAAATTACACACATACACCCACACATCTAGTACATGAGGTGCTTCCTATCATCAAGCACTCACAAGTGTGAAAGGCTCCCTTTAACAAGCACCTGTAAAATCTAATCAGCCGTACCAAATGCACCCCATAACGGTGCCAGCCATTGTGCCCCAGCCCATTCGCTTCTTCAGCCTGGCCTGGAACAGCCGGAAATATAACACTAATTATACAATCACTCGATTTCCTTCACATTCTCGTGCACTCTGGGGCCATATTTTGGAGCAAAACAACAAAACATATCCTCAGCTAAAGGCTTTTAATGGACAGTGTGAAAAATAAATAAATGAATAAATGCAATAAAATTTAATGAGGCAAGAGGAACGCAGAGGTTTGTGTTCTGGGACAAAATGCATGGCCTACCTGGCAGAATCCACTTGGCCTGGTCACCATTCTGTTAGACAGGATAATAAGGATCAAGTCTTTATAATAAAAATCATCTATTAATCAAAATCACTTCTTAATGGGGTGTTTTAACCGCAACAGCATTGATGTCAATGATGGCACTAACAATCACGTGACTCTCAAGATCTTACTATGAAGTCAAAAACTGCACTGGGTTTTACTCTTCCATGCAACCTTCACAGCATTACTGTTTTCTCTCAGACGATCAAAATAAATGATTCTAAAACAATAAATGAGATCACGAGAGCATGACAATCTCCTTCTGTTTAATTCCCAGGCGAAAAAAAATGGGCCAGAAAAAAAAAAAAAAACTTGAAGAAAGGGAAGCTTGAAAGAAAAAAAAAAGCGCAGCAGAAAGCAGCACTGGAAAAAGCATGTCAGACGCTGTAAACGGAGGAGAGGGTGGTAGTAGTGGGGGGTATGGCATTCACACAGTACGCCTGTCTCCAGTTTAACTGAAAGCAGGCCCTCTCCCATAACCAGTCCAATCTGTTTTCATTTGCAAGAAACAGAGCTGTTCCACCGCCAGCCCTCCGCTAGCCCTCCTAGTCAACTGAGGAAAGACTTCAGAACTCTACAGCGCCACTGCTTTGTCTGCTACACAGATTCCATAGCAACACCTTCACACGTGGTGTTGTTGGTTGTAGAGGTTCAATGGATTAAGACGTCTAAAGGTCACCTGAGTGACCCACAGCGCTTTAGTAAATGTTAGTAAATGTAATTGAAGTGTTGCGCCTGAGACATTAATGGGCCTAATGAGTATCTTTAGAACAACAGGACAGGAACATGTCAGCATGATACTTGCTCTGCTGCTTCAAACTGTGCATCTTTTTTCCTGTTTTGTGTAGAGCTAGTAAATGAAAAGGTAAACCCGCTAAAAGGTTTAAACTGAGCTTGCATGCCAGAAGAGAGAGAGAGAGAGAAAGAGAGAGAGAGAATGCAAAAGAACTGGAAAAACTTCACTGCTGACAAAGAGCAAGCAGCGTTTCCTGGCATTGCCTCACTGGAGAACGGACTTTAGAAAATTGCATAAGCAAAGCTATTCATTTCATTTGAGTGGATTTACATCAGAGGCTGGGTGCAGAGTAGTGGCAGCGGGAGTTTAAAAGGGCTTGTTTCTCTCTTCTGTCTGTCTTTCTCCCTCTCTTCCTCTTCTCTCTCTGTCTCTCTCTCTCTCTCTCTCTCTCTCTCTCTCTCTGTCTCTCTCTTTCTCTCTCTCTCTCTCTGTCTCTCTCTCTCTCTCTCTCTCTCTCTCTCTCATTCTCTCTCTCTCTGTGTGATTGCCCTGCCGCTAAGCTAAGGCAGTCCATAGAGCCTTGGCAGAGGACACCAAGCGGCAGAGGATTGCAAAGACAAAACACAGCAGAAAATGACAGACAAAGGACATTGTTTAAAATGAAAGGACAATGATTCATTCCTATTTTAACCCGCATCAACCGGAAATTAAACGGGGCGACGTCGAGCGCGGCTGTTTTAAGGGTTCACTTGCATCTGTTATCCCTGAGGCGGGTTATTGATCTCTCGCTGATCCTGGTGCAGGCTTCAGCTGAGTTCCTCCATGGTTTTCACACAGAAGGAGAGTCAGAGTGGGTCCTGGGATCGGAGGGAAGAACGGACGGAGGGATGGAGGGGAGGAGGGAGGGATGAGGGTCTGTGTGAGTGAATTAATTACACGTGCATTTTTGGATGGAGTATACCATAATGAGCCCCAGCTGGGCCAGGCATCCAACTCCCCTTTAAATGTAACTATAAAAGCTGGGCATTCACTATCCCCTCCACAAAGAGAAGTGGGCACTATAAAAGGTCCCTGTGATGTGTGGTGCAGAAACATGGGCACAGGAGACAAGCCAGCCAAGAGGGCAAAGGAAACTTTTTCTCACGCTGGCAGAGGCAGTATTGTACTGGACGGCAATGACTTGTTGGGGTCAGCTGACTGGTCAACTGCTTTTAAAGTGAAGGCCCCTTGAGCAGTAGGATTGCACCAGACAACCTGTAAGCATTCCCAATTTGTTTCTCAGCCAAAGAACTGCTGGAGAGATGTTTGTGACATACTCTTCAGAAATGGTTCTTCCAGGGTCCTCTAAAAGTTATGCAGTATATAGAACCACAACAAGCCAACAAAAAAAAACTATATGAATGCTCAGTTTCTTTTCATGGTTCTTTTCAGGGTTCTTCTCTATGATGGAGAACTAGTTGTAAATGTACTTCAAAGAATCTTGTAAAATGGTTCAAAACACCCAAAATTCTGCATTGGTTTTAGAAGTTTTCAATATTAATGATCTATTTTTGTGAGAGAGAATTATGTTGATTGTTTTATGGCAATAATATGTATCAATAATATAATTGTGATACCAGCCAACAAAAAATATAATACGCTGCTCCACTAAGTTTGCAGTACAGCAACATGGTCTGTCTGCATTATCATATTGTTGAGGAGAAGATAGACGGCTGCGGAAAGTGATATTCCACTCAACCACTGCACTCTTGATTTTACTGACAGGCACCACAATCATTTCCCACCTCTGAATATAACGTGGTTGATTGGTATCGTCCATGGACACAGATCTGCTCCCTTTTCCCTCTGTTTCAGTGCTGCTGATTAGCTTTAATGATGCTCATTTGGCCCTGTGTTTCTTATCTGATTTCTGGGCTGTGAGTGGTGAGAAGGGATGCCGCGTCCAGCCTGCCTCTCAGCCTCTGAGAACAGCAGTCTGGCAGGATTAGAAAGAGAGAGAGAGAGAGAAAGGGAGAGAGAGTGAGTGTGTGTGTGTGTGAGAGAGAGAGAGAGAGAGAGAGAGAGAGGAAGAGAGCTCTGAAGCCACCAATTAGACTGGGACGGTGCACTGGCCTCCATTTAATTTAATTTCTCATGCTACCTCTCACTTTCGAATTAGGCAGATGGCCAAAATTCCGCCAGCAGCAAAAGCCTGAATGCCATCCTTTTCAACAACAAGGGGTCCACAGACTGTGGATGGAGTGAAACCCCCAGCCGTCTCCTCCAAATTCAAAATGGAGAGAAAACCTCACTATGCAGGGGCACGTTAAAAAGCTGTCCACTCTTAAAAACAAAAGTGCCAAAAAGGGTTCTTCAAAAGATTTCAAAAGATTTTTCGGGAAAACAAACAAAAATGAGCTGGGCAAGTGCAGAACCTTTTGTAAAGTTTAAGAAACATGTTGCAAATGTTTTATATCGAATAGAGGTTTCTTTAAAACCACAAATCCAAGAACGATTTAAGAACATTTATTTGAAAAGAGTGTAGGTGGCAGAGATACATACAACAAGAGAAGAAGCTGGATTAAGAGCATGGGTGGCCTAATCTGACACTAGCCGCCCTAATGTCCTAACTGGAATGAAAGCTCACATCTAATTAAAGGTTGGAGAGGCTAAACTGAACTAAAATGATCCAACCTGCAATTTTCTCTAAAACATGCCTTTCATCTCCTGTTTTGCCTTCAACCAATGCCAGCTACATTAACACCTTTCCATATAGACAACAGGGGTGCCATCTTAAAATAACAACAACTTGCTCCTACTCCCTGCTCAGGAACTGTTAGCAATTTTTTTCTGGATCTCCTCTGGCAGACAGACATGTTTCTTGTTTTTGATTAGACACACTCCCTTTTGCCTGAGATTCAGCATTGTTAACAGTTAAAAGGTCTTCTAGCCATCAAACAAATTATTTTGCCAGTGGGCTTTTCGGCCCTCCAACAGGTTGCATCAAGGGCTGTTTCTGCCGTTGAAATAAAATGATCAAACACACACAGCTTTCACTTACCGATTTCTTATGTAATAGCTAAAACCTAATCATAAGAAATCTGATGGATTTTTAGGCAGCAAGCGCTCCTTAAGTCATGCTTTTCTATGAGGCCTTGTTGCTTAGATCAATAGGACCAGTGCACTACAGTGATTACACTTGTTCGAGGTGAATAATTTGATGTGTTTGCCGGGCGCCGTGTGTTTTGACAAAGTGCCGTTTTGAGTAAACGCTCCGGCCTAACGCCATGATGAGAGGCTCGATCTACTTCTTAATGAAAGCAGGCACACACTCGCGATTTACTCCAACCAGACCACTCCACGTACACAGTAAACAGAAAAATAACACCACACTCACTGGCATATTGTCCCATGATGGGAAGAACATTAAACACTGCATGTGGAAAGTCAAAACCAGGGCCTGGAAGAATGGTGAGATGGGGAATGGGAATTGACAATGATCTCAATCTCTGACAGAAAGCAGAGCAGAATAACACAGGGGAGAAAGACAGAAACGGGTGAGCCCTCTAATGTTGCAGGTTTGTTATCAGTTATTAATCTTTAGACTCTTTTGGTAATGACCATCAATTATGCATTAGCTATTATGACACTAATACGTCTGATACGCAGTTATGAGAGTGAGGGATTAAGGTGGACCCTTAAGGCACGAATTCATTACAACACCTCTTTAAGTATACCCCTTTATTCCTAAGGGTCCATATGTGGGCTCACATTCTGATTCACCTACATAACTACAAAGCTTCCACTTTAGTTACATAGTAATTACAGTAGTTACTGAATAATAAGTCTTAATAACAATAGTTTAAGGAGTTCAACCAAAGGATGATTGAACAGTGCCAGCTAGTGATCCCTCTCAACAGCCTATGCTTTGATAGGGCACTTTCACCAAACTCCACAGACGTGAACAATTACTACAAGAGTAGCGTGATTACAGGGCTGCTTTACGCACCCCGGTCTGGCATTCTCTTGCTTTACACACTGACAAGGTTTTAACCCTTAGAAGTCAAAAGTTGTTACTGTACTATTCCAATGTAATTGCATATTTAATTACAAGATGAGTCAGGATATTACATTTGTGTTTGATTTGCCTTCTGTATCAACATGCTCTGATTGTCTTAAGTCGATGCCAAGAAATAAAAACAGTGCAATAATTTTTCATTTGAATAATACATTCAAATGATGCAATCTAATCATAGAAACAAATGTGGTATGCATTGAAAGTTTAGAATTTGTACATTCCACTGAATTTCTCTGCTTTCTTCAGTGAGCTGCAAGTAAGAAATGACTCCCATGGAATTAGACCATGATTTTGTTAGTGCTTGCAAGAATGGTGTCTTCTCAGGGTAAGAAGGAAGAGAAAAAGAAAGAGCACGAGTGAGAGAGAGACAGACAGTGACCACAAAGGACAAATATCAATATTGCAGCCTGTGTCACGGCTTTAATTCTCTGGAGTTGTGGCTGGGTTTGGGTAGAGCGTCTGGGGCTTGTGCCGAACCCGTTAGCATGTGAAATTGGGCAGCCTTAAACCCCCCTAAACAAGAGGATCAACACACATTCGTCAGGCTGCATCGCCCTCCAGCACACACCAGCGCACGCACAATCTTCTACACACTTCCCACTTCCATCGCTAACAAACAAACCCTCTGTCGCTTGTAATTGGGCTTTAATTCCACTGCTAACCGTGTCCCCCCGCCACCTCTCTATAGCGCCATCCCAAACTTTGCATTGGCCTTTAATCCTCCTGGGCTAACAGAGTGAAAAATTAGCTCGGGCTAAGTGGTGATTTCTCCTGCTAAATAGTGACGCCCCCTTTTCCTTTGCAGAAACACTCCAGGCTTGAGAGGCTCCATTAGATAGTTAGGCTTTAAAGTAGGCTGAGATGGACTAATTCCTTCAGCCGCACCGTGTCAAAAAGCTCAAAAAAGCCCAGGCGACCCAAGAGAGCATGTGAGCGGCGGCGAGGAACCTGCGCTAACCTGGTAATCCCATCCTGTCCACTGCTTTCTACACGAGCGCCATTGTCTGCGGCTCCGATCCACTCTCACCAAAGCCGCTTTAGCGCGAGGTATAGAGGCCCCGACGTCTAGGCCTGCTTAGGGCCCTGCCGGAGGGGGCTTACAATGCGCTTTCCTTCTCCAGCCTCTCCCCCGCTTTACAAATTCAAATCTTTCATGCTCGCTAGACTAGCACGCAAAAAACAAACAGTGTCAGGCCAACGGAGCTACTGTAACGACATGCAAAAGCCAAACAGCGAAGGTGCTCCCCGCTCTGAATAGAAGGCCTGCCTTCAAACCAGCTAAAGGAAAAAGGAGAGCTTTTGGCAGGGCCGCAGAAAAGAAAAGAAAATCTTAAAAAAAAAATGACTGTGTCATTTCTGGAGAAGTGGTTTCAATTCTTGAACCTTAAGAGGATTTAAGAGCGGCGAGTTACCTTGGATAATTCAGCAAAAGCGCAGTGGCATAGACTGCGAGTGTCTGTTTCCCAGTACATCTCCACTGACAATAAAAATGAAGAGGGGGAAAAACACGATCAGTGCGAGGGCAAAAGCCACAGGCGGGTGCGGAGCGTTTCGCCAGCGTTCACGATCCAAATCGGCGACAAGTTTATTCCCCGCCTGCGGTAGAGGGAGCCTGAGATGCCGTCAGGCCACTACCACAGTGTGGCATAGGGAGTGTTTGATGTCTTCATGTGGCATGTGTTAAACTCTCACTGCTCCAGAAAATGAGCTTAGCAACTTTACAGTAAAGAGATATTTTGCCCTTTAAACATTACACTAGCATGTAATAAATCTGATTGCATATTTAAGTCTTTTATATATTTGTTTAGTAAATCTTCCATGTTATTCTATATACCAAGTCATTTTCTAAATTAGATTTTTTTCATTAAAATTTCATGTTTTAGCTTGTTTGTTTGTTTGTTTTTACCCCATTTGAAAATGCCACCACACCCTTACATTGCATGTACTTTTTATTCTGAATGGACCAATTGAAAGGCTCCAAAATGACACATTAATGCACAGTAAAGTTATGAACATTTATTCATACTCAAATTTGTGGAGATTTGTGGTGTGGAGATTTCTCTATAATGACAGAATATTTGTTTATATATTGTCACTGGCCCGAAAATCCATAACATTCTACATCCATAACATTTGTTGTTGTTGTTTTTCTACATTCATCACTATGTTCTTCATATTGTGTGAGTATGATAAATAGACCCCTAGCAAAATGACCAAAAAGTGCTTCAAAATGTCTTGTCACATTCAAATCGTTACATTAACTTCCATTAGAATTTTTAATCTCTTTGCCCTCTTCAGTGAATTTGCAATCTTTTGATATTACATTGTTTTATTTTTTGTCAGCAACAACAATGCATATTTTTGATGACCTTCATTCTCAAACACAGGCAAGTATTTATATTCCCCCCCACACACACACACATGCACACACTTACAACAAATCCCGATTACTAGACACAATATTACTCTAGTCCTTCACAAAAGACAAAAACTAGTTGGATTAAATAATTTCATCGCATCCATAGACATGGCAACAGTTCTGTCGACCACATACTATTTGCTGTCATCTCCTCTTGACAAATTAAAGACTGAACAAGGCCAAGTGTCCTGTGTTAATCCAAAGGACACCGCTGAGATCTGTTCCCTAAGAGTCCAAAGAAAACAGTAGACACACGCTCGGCCTTCTTTCGTCTCCTTTGAAGGATGTGAAGTGAATTGGCTTATAGATTAGACATGATTAGATCATCTTTAAAAGTTTAAAGGTGCTGTGCGTTTTTCTCCAAAATTATCACAACACTGATGACACACATGTCGGCATTTAATAGCAGCCAGGCTGAAGCCACGCCAAAAGCTGTCATGCGCTTACACTCCAATACTCATGTGTTAAGCGTCTGTGTGCTCGAAACGATCTCTTTGTTTTGGAAGCGGCCCCAGAATCTTCATGCTGGTTAAAGTTCTGTGTTTAATTCTGTCGTTATACTGAAATGACCAGAAGACCGCTGGCTTATGAAAAAAAAAGAAAGGGACACACACATGCACACACACATATGCAGACAAACACATATCGCTTTTGCTAGTGTGGGCACACAATCAGGCAGGCACACGCTCATACACACACACACATACACACACACACCCGCATACACATACAGAGTAGTGTGTGATGCCTTTGCCAAACCACAAGTGAGGGGCCAAAATTCCATAGGCAAACACTTGAACTCAGCAGGGTCTTTACAAAGGGGGGAAAATATCAGTGGAAAAGGCAGCATAAGTTAAAGGTGTACAAATTGACCTGCAAGAACTCCGAATTAATGCAATACCCTTAAGACTACTGATTTATGTGCTTAAAATCCAAGTGTGTGTTAAAAGGTGCATACTCTGAAGCTCTTAGCTTTCTGCAAAGGGCAAGAAGAAAAACAAGAAGATAATGAATAAAGAATGAAAAGAAAAAGAACAGGATCAAGAAGGGGACAAAGAAGAAGAAGAAATTGATCATCATCGTCATCATTAACAACAACAAAAAAAATGAAAAACAAGAAAAGGACACGGAAGGTGAAAAATGGATTGAGAGCAGAAGAAGAAGAAGTAAACAAAAAAAACCTAGTTGGAAAGAAGAAAAAGAAAAAAAAGATGAAGAAAATGAACAATAGATAAAATGAAGCAAAAGAAGAAGCGAATGAATGATAAGAAAAAGGAATAAAGAGAAAAAGATGATGGGACAATCGGGAAAAAAATGCTTTGTGGACCCTGTGCTGTTCTGAATGCATATGGTAAACAATGGATTTGTCTGCTATTGAGAGGGTATTTAATCTTTACACTCTGCAGTGTTTCATTATAGATCATTTTGCTCTGATATCTCTACTTTATGTGGCACCATTTACAGAAGTGATCTGAGGAAATGGTAAGAAAGCAATGCAGCAGAAAAGACTTGCACAAACACACAAAACATGCCATCTTCTCTTTCTCTAGCTCCATCCAGCACTATCTCTCCCTCCCTTCCTCTCCCTCTCCTTATGACCCCCTCCCCAACACACACACACACACACACACAAACACACACGCACAAACACACACACACACACACACACACAAACACACACACACACACGCTCACACACCCCCACCTCAACAACCGCCACCGCCACCAATCACAGCCCTGACGCCAGGACATCAATTCTCGCAAGTCTCAGAAAATTACCATGCATGAATGCAAAAAAGCCTGATCAGGAGTAATTAACACGGCTTCATATGCAAATTTTATTAATGCAGAACTACAAAGTCATTATGCAAATGCAACTTTCGTCAAGCCTCTTGACAAATATTCAGAGCTCCAGCCAGAGAACAGGTTTTTCTCTCTCTCCCTCTCTCTCTCTCTCTCTCTCTCTCTCTCTTTCTCTCTCTCTCTTTTTCTCTCTCTTTCTGTCTTGCACACTCTACCACAGCACAGAGAATGTATAACAAGAATGTTAAGTTATTTTAAACTTGGGATCCCCCCCCCTTTTTTTTTCTTATGGAACTTTAAATCTGAGCGGTAAGGCGATGATGGCCAGGCATCAGCAATTAAAAAGCTGGCTCTTGGTAATGACTGTTTGGCTTTGGAGCGAGGTAATGAACCTGTAATTCTGGGGAAAGTGCGGGGGGTGGAGGGGGGGGCTGAAGATATGAATATGCATAAGGCTCCCTGCCTTTGATGATTAAAGAAAATTTTAATATTTAAATGAGTGCATGCAAAGTGATTAACTGAAAAAAGCAACGAGGCAAAAATCTGAAAAGGATTTGAAGATGCTAAGAAGTACATAGATGCAGCTTTCGCTTTTTACGGTCTATTAATGGCTAAAACTGTTTTGCACTCTCTCTCTCTCTTTCCCTCTCTCTCTCCCTCTCTCTGAATCTGTCTCTGTCTTTCACTGTCTCTCTCCCTCTCTCTTTCTTTCCTTGCTCTTCCTTCCTTCTGCTGCTGGACACAGCCCAAGAGCGAAGCTTTGGAAAGCATTTGAAGCCTGGAGTAAAGGTAGCACTTTGCTGAATTTCAGAGTAGTTGTGGATTAGGCACACAGGAGGGAGAAATTAAAGTACGTTTCACCAAAGGGAACTTGTGTAGCGATGTGTAAGGCCATTTAATCTCCACAGGAAGATGTCTTAGCACAGACAGAAGAGCCAAGGCAGTGCAATCAAATGCAGATTAGCAGACATGTCACTTAAAACAGCCACTCTACCATGTTTACATGTTTTTGTAGGCTTAAACGCAGCACTGGGCAAAAAATATGAGCTGCCAAATCACTAGTAGACTGAAAATAGAGTAAAATCTGCGATAATCTACATCCCACTGTGCTCCTTTCATTCTTGGGGTTAAATGACAGAAACTTTACACATGGGTTTTATGACCTAACTGCATCTTCACTACTTATGACTTTTCAGCTGAAACACATGTGTGAACATATAATAATAAATTATAGACATATAAACATGATAATATAAAGAGTTCCTGCGAAGTGAGAATGCTAATAGCTGAAGGCTAACAATACAGAGATGATAAACAAGAAAGAGAGAGCGAGAGAGGAAAGAGGAAAGAAAGAGAAAGGGAGACAGAGGAGGAGAGGGAGGGAGAGAGATGGAGAGAGAGAGAGAGAGAGAGAGAGAGAGAGAGAGAGAGAACAACGGATAACTAGACAAAAGTGGGCAATTACCACTTCAAAAGCGGCTGCTTGGTCGAGGCTCTCCTGGCTTTATTGAAACAACAAAAAAAAAAAAAAACAAGAAGACCAGCAGGAATAATGGCTCTAAAAGAGCACATTAAATCAAACGCACATTCACCTCACCACGTAATCTCCTCGCATCGATTCTGGCGTGGCCCCAGCACCAGGCCATCCCCCCACCAGCCTTTTGTGAATTTTAATTGGAAAAAGGCATGTGTGTCATATTAGGGAAACATGTTTTCAATATCGCTGTGCCCATGCCCACGCTGCATCATTATTTATTGAAGAGCGCCCTGAGTGAACGTGTTGCGTCTGCAGACACAGCCATCCACTCTCAACTGAGATGTCCTCTGTACCAAGAGGGGCTTCATATCTCTGTGCTTGTGTTTGTGAACTCGAGAGTCCAGAGTCAGTGAGTTTGGGTGTGTGCATAATGTGTAGGTTTGGGTGAATGTATGTTTGTTTGTATTTGTTCTTGTCAGGGAGATCTATCTGCATTTTTGTCATTTTTTTATTATGTAGTTCTACTTTATTTCAATTGTGCCAATGAGCGGACCAATAGAAAATGTCCTTAACACTTAAAAGTATATTGTTAAATTTACATACACTGCAAATTAGGCTACTTTTTTGGAAGTATGTAATTCTGGAGAGGAAAAAAAATTTTTTTCTTATCAAAATAAGAAAAAAACTATATATATATAAATATATATAAAATATATATGAAACACGTATATGATAAAGACCACACACCCAGTTACACATGTCACCCATAGTAGATTTTTATGGGAACAGCACTCACCTCCAAAACAATAGCAGTCAGACTGAACCATCACGAGAAACACTGATCAAAACAAATCTCTCTGGACAGAAGTTCAAACACAGAGAGCAAAACACGACTTGGAATCAATTGTCTCAATCAGTCTCAGTCTCAATTTTTGTGGAGGTAACTTTTGTTCATGGAATTTTCAGGAACCTATACCAGTTACAGAGTAAGCTTTATAGGATAATGAAAAAAAAACTCTGTATGTGACTCTGTATGTTCCACTCATCATAAAATATTCACACAATGTAAAGAGCAAGTGGCATTTTGAAATATTTTGAGAAATTGCAATAATATAGTAGTCACTGAATAAAATGTCTTAAGATTAAAAGGTGAATAATAAGCCTACAGTTTGAGGGGTAATAAAGAATGAAGAAAAAAAAAATAAGCTGAAGGGCAGCATTTTGAGTTGACATACAGTAATTCAGTTCTCTTATTAGCTCCGCTGGGTTTATTAGAGCTAACTAATACTATTAAGGGCCACTCTGTGGTGATGATTCTGCCCCAGCCTGAGCAAGCTAGAGAGGCTGGGAGTTTGGAGCTAAGCTGCTGGGGGAGAGCGGAGCATGTTTGAGGTAAATATCTTTATAAATATAGCATGTCTCATGAAATATTCACCACAGCGATCTGGTGAGCCAAGGGTCAGAAATAACTCCCCCTGTCACTGCACTTGTTAGACTTGTAAAGCTCTGTGAGCCAGCCAAGCCGGGGCAGGCACTAGGGGAGACAGAAAGAGAGAGAGAGAGAGAGAGAGAGAGAGAGGGGTGGGAGAGAGGGAGAGAAAGAGAGTCAGAGAGAGAGAGAGAGAGAGAGAGAAACATTGCACAACTGACAGGAACAAGGCCCCATCTCACCAAACTACAGCATCGTCGATGTCACCACGTGGCCCGCTGCTGTTCCTATGGTGATAGTGTGAGTGTGTGTGTGTGTGTGAGTGTGTGTAAGGAAGAGTAAAACACTGGCAGAGTATTACTTTAAGGTTAAAGCTTTTTCGTTTGGCCATGATGATTTTATTTCCACTGTTTTGATTCAGAAGACACGTTCTTCTTCCTACCTGTCTAGCAAATCAGTTAGCCTCAATTTCGATGCGGCCCGGAAGCTAACAGCCCATCGCGTTCCGCTGTTTCACCTAAAACAAACGATGGCTTTTACCCAAGTTCTCAAGTGCATGGACGCTTTTTCATCAACTTAGCTCAAAGGACTTCATACATACAGTGTGTCTGCGCAGCCCCAATCAATCCAACCTATTCTTGGCAAAATCTGTGTTGCTTCTTTAAGTTTTCACATTGTCTCTGAAAGCTGACTGCAAAGGCAAGGGTTTAATCACAACCGACAACACCAAATTCAACCTTCGGACTGACACGGCATCCCAAAATAATTCCAGCAATGCATTATCCCGTATGGTTAAGTGTTCTCAGTAGCTGTCCAGGTTCAACTTTTACTTTTATCGTTACCACTGACAGGCTACTTAAAAACTATGAATCTAACAATGGCCACAAGTCTTTAACAGTTACTCATGTTAAGTTAGATTTGGTGAGGAAGATGCTGAGTGCTGAATTCCTTATGCTTTCTTTTACTCAGTGCTGCTGAGTGTATTGCAAATATTCAGTGTCATCTACAGCCAGGAACAACCCAATGGCACTTTCAGACAGTTTTATGCTAGTTGGTCTATTTAGAGCCTCCACTTTCATGCTTGAGAATCATAAGATCTAAATATATACCGGACTGTGACCCCAGAGGCATTAGTTTTGTTCTATTACATTCTTCACAAAGATGCTCTAGAGAGTACTTTCAGGGATGCCACAGAAGAACTGTACTTGGTACCCCAAGGAACCATGTTTGAAAAAGATTTGTGAGTGTGAATGTAAAGGTTCTACACCAGTCAAAACTTTAAAAAGGTTCTTCACACTCACATGTTACAGTCACAACAGTGGATCTCTGGAGAACCATGACAGGACTCCATAGTGGCAGATTTATTTTTAAGAGTGTATTTAAAGGTAAATATACAATTAAACTGTTAATAACACAACAAATTTCCATTTGGTTCCATTTGGTATCAACAGGCTTTTGACAAAACACATCAGTGATGTAAAGGAGTTTCTATCCCCAAAACATGACTGTGCAACATAGCTTTGCATCTAATAAAATATCTCCTTTTCTGCTTAAAATGACAAAGGTATAGACTAAAAGTTTAGAATCTGCACTTTCCATAGAAGTTCTTGTTTCAATGAGACATCTGAAAGTGAAAAAAATAACCTATATTTATCAGCACATATCAAACCAAATAACACATCCAGCCCCACGATATTAATTCAACAATGAAATAACAAATGTCATGAAACAGCTGTATATGCATTAAAGTGATGTACATACTTCTTTAGGCGACATTCAGATGATATCTTTCCAAGTTCTCTCAAATACGTTTCTTTTCGTTGTTGTCTATGGAGTAAAGCGCATTCCAAATGAACAGCACTCTTCCAGTCACACACACACAACCAGAGCCATCCCCTTTTGTCCCCAGCAACTCCTCTAGCCTACGGCTATGTGCAATGTCATATTTTATTTAATTAGGGCTATTAAACATAATTAAATTTAGCTGGAACTTAAGATGGCTAAGTGGCAATACAATGCGGTGCTGAGAAAGCCTGTGTCCTGCTGATATTTAGGTGAGAAATATTGGATTCAACCCTCAAGTGGTTCCTCTTCACTGGTTGGCCCTTAGTCTCACAGATAAGATTGACTTTTCCCACACACACTAATAAACGTACAAGGGAAATTTTCTAAGAGGGGGTTGGAGTAATTGCTGTATATCTTTCCTCATTAAAGGGTATTTTTCCCCAGTTATGGGACTTCAAGCATTTTGTTTTGTTATCATTATGTGTACCCTCAGCGTAAAAAGAAACCTGGCTCCTTTAACTCATTAGAATCTGCTCCCACGTTAATTACTCAGTGTTCATTTGCTCTGGTAAAATGCATCAGCATTCGGAGTTGAAGCTTTTCATGTGCTATCCTGTTTTCTTCTGTATAAAAAAAGCTCTGAGCTGTCCTTAATGCTGAATGTACGGTGATACTCTCCGAGCGCGCATGAGAGATTCAGAGTGCCATATACATCATTACGCAAACATTTATCAGTCTGTTGCATTATCAAATCTACTGATACTGATGCGATTCTGCTATTATCCATCCCTAATGAATTCCTGTTCATATGTTTGCAGGCTGAAAAAGATAGGTTGTGACTATATGTGAATTTTTAGCTTTGTTACATCATGTTCTTTATATACTCAAATAAAAGTGATGACAATAATGAGAAATCATATCATCACACAGACTAGAAAGCAGGAATAGCCTCTGTCCGTCAAACACAAATGCTAACAGGCCTTGAAACTGGGGTCTTTGACCATTCTATGCAGGAAGTGAGAACTGGAGTGTGTGTGTGTGTGTGTGTGTGTGTGTGTGTGTGTGTGCGTACGTGTGTGTGTGTGCGCTTGTGTTAGGACGTTATGATGTGATGCAGGTTGACGTCTGTGAATGAAGCAGTGGAGTTTAACGCCTGTCAAAACACTGCTCGTGTGTCAGGGCCAGACAGAGGGAGAAAAGATCAAACTCAGAAAATACACATACACACACACACACACACACACACACACACACACACACACATACACACAGGTCTGTAAGTGTACACAGGTGATAATACTATTCTGCTCAAAATTAGCTTTATGATTTCTGAGCAGTGGCTAAGACGCACACACACATACACACACACACACACACATAAGAACAAGACACATAGACTCTCTCTCTTTCTCCTTCTCTCTCTCTCTCTCATTTCTCCATCGGAAGCTGACAGATGGATATATTAAAGAGAAAAAAACAAATTTATGAAAAATGATCTGTGCTTCGAGAGTATGAACAGCTCTGCTATATTCTGGGTATGGGTGGGGGGGCTGAGTGTTTTTCAACGTGTCATTTTCTATTTCACGTGGAGAACAAATGGGTGCGGAAAGGTTTAGCATAAAAGAATACTTTAACCTGCTGGGAGGCAATTATGAATACAAGGCGGCCTGCACATGTTTAGCTGCACGCCCAAGCTGACATTCAAGCTTCTTAATCATTTTCGGAGGACATTTCATCTGCGCCTTTATTCTCTCAGCCTGCGAATTCTCTCCCTCTCCAAACCTGAACTAATGAAAGGAGTAAAATTTACTCTAACTGCAATGTGATTTAGGGATGGCAAATGTTCATCTTTCATTTCAATAAGCCATTATTCAAATGTCGAAGTTTAAATAAGATTAAAAATTATCCCCCTTCAAACTGGAGCTTATTAAGAAAGCAGTCTAAAATAGAATTTGGCTTATTATGAAAGTAATTTAAAAACTGAGACGGATTGAATGACTTGGCATGTCTGCAAAAAATAGATTTGTGATATGTGAGTTTAGAATAATGTATATAATTTCAAAATTTATAAAGTTGATTTTGAAAAAGATTTACATTCCCAAAAAACATAAAATTGTAAATATTCTGTTTCATTTATATATAAGTATATA
>JBBIGA010000001.1:48258119-48266932 GCA_037576975.1 Alestes dentex | reverse complement strand
AGAAGAAAGCAAGGGGGAGCGAGACTGATAGGAGGCAATGAGGGATGAAACTGGGAGTGTGTGTGTGTGTGTGTGTGAGAGAGCAAGTGCACTGGGGGCGACTAGTGGCGGCTCCTTGCAGCTGTGGGACGGAGCGGACAGCGAGGCTGCTTCACGCGCCTTTACGCGCTTTTATGCGCTTTTACGCTCGGGCGCTACTTTTCCAAACGGCGTTACCCGGGACCCCCTACTCACACACGAGCACAAAACCCACACGACCACAACTTCAGGATTTTAGAGGCAGAAAGGGTGATGGCTTGGGGTAGTGGAACATTGCAGGCAATGAAAAGAATACAGGGCACTGGCAATGGAGAGAACCTGTAATAATGAAGGAGACTGAGGGAGGTGAGGAGAATTACTGCTAAGTGCGGGGTACTGAAAGTCACTCTATCAATGTGGAATGTGATTTTTGTTCTTATCCACATATTTACTAATTCATTACACTTCAGTAGTGATGAAATGCATGAAATTCTGAATTGTAGTTTTGCAAATGAAAAAAAAGAAATGGCTATTTACTAAGCACACCAGAACTGACCCCAAACCACTTTAAAATATCTCCTTTTGAGAGTCTGTACACTTTGGGCTATTACAAAACTATATATGTTTATCATTTATGTGTGTGTGTGTGTGGGGGGGGGGGTATGTCTCCTGAAACTGAATCACACTATAAAAAGATAGATAGATAGATAGATAGATAGATAGATAGATAGATAGATAGATAGATAAGTTAATTTTGTGGTGTGATTCAGTTTGGATTACAATACAAACAATAACTAAAGGACTGATTTATTCATTTCCTAATGTGATTAAGCCTTAAAATAAAGGAAATATTGCAGCTGATTATTCCTCATTAAAAGAATTTTTGGAGTATTGCAGCAGAATATTCCCCGCAGGTTAATGCTTAGAGTAGATCAGCAGATATAATCAATTCTTCACAAATTAACGCAGGTAAAATTGTCACTAATTGGCGTGGGTGGTGTGTGGTGGGCGAACGGTGTCAGTCTGAACAGAAGGAAGATCTAAGAGACTTTAAGTTGTAGAGCGAGGTCAGAAAGAGGCCAGAGAGGTCAGATGAGCCGACCTGTGTATCTCCATCTGCGTGTGGCATGTGAGTCCTCACACTATGTATAAGCTCCAGCATCTCATTTTGGGAGTCTAAACTTTCAAACAAGCAGCATCTCCAGCTGTAGGAGAGCAGCATGATGAGCTATAGTGGCATGGCGAGCTATAGCAAACATAAAGAGTCTATTCTGGCAACACAACAGTGTGCTGATGATATTAGACATTTCTGTGATATCGCTGAGGTTCATGTGTGAGGCTTCAAAGTACAGGCATTATACACACTAGGAAAACTTGACAAATTCTATGGAAGGTTCAGAAAAAATTAGTGTTATTCCACATTAAGGCCTAAAAATGACATTTCTGTTTGACCTGGTGGCAGCCAAACAACTTTATTCTTCATAAGGAATTTGCTTAGATATGTTCTGATGCTGTAATGCAGCCCTTCTATGTAAAAAAATGGTGTTTATATAGAATGAAAAGCAGTGGTTTCAGCACAGCTGGAAATCATAGCCCACTCCATTGTGTGTATATAGTAGGCTGATTCACGCTGTTCTCTGCATTAATACTTCCAGTTCTTTTCTTTTCTAAATACATCACCATGTTTCTGTCAGTGCACTGGATGTGTCACGTTATGTGGGATACCCTACCATTGAACAAAAATCGAAAAGTGTGCATTTAATCTTGTCTGAATATGATACATACCAAATTATGATGCAAATGCACAAATAACTCAGCTGCCAGTGCTTTGCTTGATAAATCACTGAAGTACGTTTATCTTGGCCTATTTGAATAAGAGCACTTTGAAGATATTACTTAATCTAAAATCCATCTTATCTGATATTCTGTTACATTTATGTCCTGGATTCAAACAGTGAAACAATACCACAGAGGCTACAAAACCTTTTGAATGTCATAGGTGACCATTCTAAAATCAATTAATCAATCAATCAATCAATCAATCAATCAATAACACAGATATCTGCTGATGTAGTTATTCAAGTTTTGAGATCAGAAACGATACGGACTAAGCCGGCTATGAAAGATCTGTACTGATTGGCCTCCCTATCCTTGGAGTCAGATAAGGCAGGCTGCTGCTTTGTTGGACCCTTCCACGTGTACTTGACTTGTAATGCAACAGTACCCTCTGTTGGCTAGCAGCGTGTCAGATGTAAACCACAGGGCCGGCTCCACTAAGACTCACACTTTCAGCTGCAGGAACACACCTTGAAGCAAATGGATTATGAAGATCTGGATTTTTTAAAGGCATTCTGTCATCTAAAATCTTTAGAATATGTGCTAAAAAATCAATACTATTATTTTTAGAAGTAGTATCTGTAAGGACGCTGATAATAATGCTGATAGTAATGCTAATAATAACAATAAAGCTAAAAATAATAAAAACAACAACAACAACAGCAGCAACAACAACAATAATAATAATAATAATAATAATAATAATAATAATAATAATAACAACCTGCCATTCCATTTATAATATTACCCGCTCCTTAAGGTCCTGCCTGACTGTTCATTTATGTAACTCAGTTATATTTGTTTAAAATATAACACCATTTGGCAGCACTGCAGTGTTGGTTTATTTCGCATAGTTAAAGACAACGCAGTATTTTTTAATGTTCTCACATCTAAGCTTTTTGTGAAAAAAGTACCAACAGTAGATGTTCACTCAAGCTCAATAAAGAAAAAAATTATTTTTACAAAGAAAATGTGAAAAGCTTGGTTGAAAAACAAATATGCTTTCATATTCATTTGAAAATGTTACACAACAAACACAATTTTACTTTTTTAGTTACTTTTTTCCTTCTTATACTAAACATGCCTTCACACACCACGCATAGAGGCAGGTGCACACATGCTCGATGACTGAACGTATCAGAGACACTGAAATTAAACATGATGAACATGTGTAGAGTGTAGTCTATATGATGAAATGAGATTAGTCACTCTGAGGGGATGAAGCTGTATGTCTTCTCTGCCCACCCCTCTCAGCGGGGGAGATGGAGGTGTTAATCTAGAGAATCTGAGGGAATGTCACCCTTAATTGCTTTTCAATAAAGAAGGGAGATAAAGTCAAAATGCATTGCCTTGTCATGCAGTAAAAGATGTCAGCATTGTGAGCATCTCTTTACACTGCAACAGCCTGCTGGCCTCAAATTTTATTCTTGATCTCCTCCTACTTCATCGTTCTTAAAGAATCTCTCATAATAAAACGTACGTAGTCTAGTTGCATTTATTTGTTTGTTTAATTGACTGAAAGGTATTTCGACCTGTAATTAATGCAAACGTTTATCCACTTGCATTGTCCTTTTTGTCTTGCTTCTGTGGGCAGAGTGATTCAATAAAGAGTGTTAATGAGTAACGAGTGTTTTATTCACATTTTTATATTTGTCATTATTTCAGAAGAGTTTTGCAGATACAAATGCAAAATACATTGATCATAACTTCTTAACCCAGCATAGGTCTGTATGTAAGCCTCAATTAGTCGGTACTGTACCCTCACTATTGCACTTTCTAAATGGTTCTTGCTTTGAATTTGGAACTGACTTGGTTCTAGACAAAAAATGTAAGACTTTGTACATTATGTGGATTTTCCATTTAAAAGGTTATTCACATTCATACATCCAATTTAAATAGTCCTTTGAAGAGAAAAACCATTGAGATTTGCTGTTCTATGGCATCAATCCAAAGGACCCTTTTTTGTGCCTGTTTAAAAATGAAGTGGTTACAGAAGAACAACTGCAGTAGACTCGTGATTCTTGCAGGTGCCAATGAGCTGGCAGGGCTGCTCTTGAAAGATTCAAATGTCTTCCAGAAGCTTCTTGAACAAAGCTGTCCAAAGCTGGCCCACAAGGGTGTCTGATGTTTGTCGGTCCTCCAGAAAGTTGTTTAAACATCCACTTCCTCAGCCTCTGAGAGAACATATTTTATACTTTTTTTTTTTATTCTCAGTTTTCAACTATATTTAAAGACTCCTTCACACTGCAATAGTTACAAAATTAAGTGTAAAGACCTCCGAGACCATAGTGTTGTCACTGGCCTCAAGGTAGATGTAAAAATACCTATATAGCAGTTAGTTTATAGAGTGTAACAGACACTGGTACATGGACCAGAGTAGATTTCTTTTCACTGAATTTAAAGGCAAGAGAGCAGAAATAAATCATAGAAGTGTTTTAAAGAGTACAGTTTCTCCATGTATACTGACAACGTGCCAAAAAATTCATAAAGCTAACAAGTTGCTAGCAAGCTGTTTCATCTTTTTGGCCCTTGGCCAAACTCAAACATTACACTTTGGCTCCCCAAGACAAAAAGTTTGGGCACCTCTGTTCTAGCAGCTTTTAGACTCAGCAGCTTCTTCTCTCTGTTCTTTTCATGATGGAACTTCTGGATGTGGGCATGTGCGTACATTTAGAGATGCCCCGCAAAGGCCCTGCAGCTTTTCTTCAGGAAGCCCCTCTCACTGATCCCCTCGGGGACGGCAGGAGCTGCTCTTTGAGGCGCATGGCTACAGGAGGGAAATGCAATTGTTTGAGAAGAAAAATGGCAACGGAGTGTGACTAAATCGGCTTGCTTGGCAGTCGGACATAGGCTTGATTCCGCTCGTCCCGAGAGAGGGAGCGTGAGGCCCCGCAAAATTCTGGCATCAGATTGAAAAGTTGAACGTTGCCAAAGGCACCGCATTCACGACAATTAGCTACCTTTTCAGTCCCGGCCCCTCGCTTATCCGTCCCCTAGGTGGCTATCTAATCGGCTGCTTTTGTTTATAGGAACAGCTCTCTTTCACTCCAACGCCAGGCCCTCACATCACTCACGACTGGTGGAAGGCTCTTCACTAAATCTGTGGGGGGGTAAGAGAGTTAGTGAGAGAGAGAGAGAGAGAGAGAGAGAGAGAGAGAGAGAGACCCAGAGACCATGAAATAGAGAAATAACAGAGGGTACAGTTAGCGATGAAGTGAGAGAGGATAAAGTGAGAGAAGACTGAAAAAAGGAAAAAGCATGAAAGAGAAACTACAGAGAAAGAGTGCGAAAGAATGAGAAGAAATAGTGAGAATGAAAAAAGAGACGAGAAAGATAGAGTGTTCATGAATAAAAAAGAGTGAGCTGGTGGCACTGGAAGGGAGAGAAAAAGAGTGAGATTGTAAGAGAGTGTAAGAGGAAAACAGAGAGAGAGCGAGAGAGCGAGAGAGAGAGAGAGTTGTGTGTCCTATCTGTGAGACTAAAGCAGATAAGCTGAAATACATTCAGCCCCTCCATGCAACTTTGTAAGCCTTTAATACTCCAACACTGTACACAAGTAGCAACTTCTTCCCACTTCCAACATGTAAACACAATCAACAGAGTTCGCTTTGTGCAACAACTCTTGGACTTGATGCACCACAGTAACGGACTATAGACTGAAAACTGCCGCAGGAGGGAGAGAGTTGGCATTGGCAACTCTCAGGGATTAAAAGAACGAGACAGAGATGGGGAGATCCGGCAGAGTCGCTGGAGTTTCAGACTCCTCTGTAATATCATTCTGTTCCCGTGTGATGCTGGCTAAATGTGTAAGGGCTCTATAGGGGTGTCTGTGTGTGTATGTGTGTGTGTGTGTATCAGGGACAGTGGGGGTTGTCTCAATCGGATTACGCCGCCAAAGAATATGGGACACTGTTTTAGTATTCATAACGCACTGCATTATCTCTCCTAAATTAGAACTAAATCAAACCGAACGTCACACAAAACACGGCATTTATATAAAAAAAACCTCTGGATGAACAACTAAAGTACGTCACCGTCATAGCATGAAATTAGCTACAGCTTCTTAAACTGGGTCCGTATGTGTGTCCATGTGACACAACTTACATTTTAGTTTCATAGTAGTTACTGAATAATTTAGATTTAGATAATACTGGACTGGACTGTAATGTGGGAGACATTAGTTATTTTTCCATGCTTTCAAATATATTTACGGCATTTAGCAGACACTTTTATCCAAAGCAACTTCCGTTCCCTAACTACAGGGGACAGTCTCCCTGGAGCAACTTGGGGTTAAGGGTCTTGCTTGGGGACCCAGTGGTGGTATGCTGAAGGTAGGATTCCAATCCCTGACCTCTTGGTCCAGAGGCAAGTGTCCTATTCACTAGTCTGCCAGCACCCACAAATACGCCCGTTCTCGATGCAGCTGCACCACAGTACTGTCTGACAAATCTATAAGCTTTTGTTTTTTACATTCCCAACATGCTCCACAAACACTGTTTCCTTCCATACTACGACATATTTCCAAGAAAAATGCAGCATCAGGGAAGTCTCTGAGCTAACTGAGAATGGGGGTGGTGGGAGGGATAGGTGAAACAGTCAGAAACACAGATGTTTTAGAAGTTTTTAAACAATTTTTTACAAGGTTTTTCTACCTGAAGGCAAAATCGGTACATTTTGATTTGACTTGAATGATGGTCCATTTTTACCCCTTTACCTGTCCTGCCAGCGTTTGTGTAATCTTGTATAGCCTAAAGGTGTTTCTGTTTTTGTTCTTTCTGTTGCACCTGGAGGAACTTTGTTTCATTTCACTGTGGACTGTATATGTGGTTGAAAGGTCAACAAACATATAATAACTGTATAATTACTAATAACTGTATAATAACTGTATAATTAGGGTTTAATGGGATTTAAAAGGATTTTTTGTTGCTTTGTTTTATTCATTCAGTTCATGTTACTCTGGTGGCCAGTGGCTTTTTCACCACAGCTTCTGATTCTGGTGTCGACCAGGTCAGTAAAAACAGCACGAGCACTGTAAGGGACATAGAGGCAAAGAGTGAGCGTGTGGAGGAATACAGTGATAAATAAGGTCCTGCTGACCCTACACAGAAGCCAGTCCCAGTTCAAACTGATAGTGCTGCTCATGAGCTAAACATGAGCCTGCTTAACGTGACCTGATGGTAAACGTATCTGAGTCTGCGTGGGGGGGGGTTGTGGCCTTCCTTTCTGCTGCTTGCAGGGTTGTTCAAGGCTACATACTGTATATCATATCAAAAGGTTTGTCACATGCTTTCAACAGGGAACCAGCTCCTACTACTGTATGCACATGTTAATTATTACTCAAATTAGCCCCTTCAGATCCTATTGGGGCTTTTCTTCTGGGTGAGCTGTTGTGATGCAATTATAAGCAATGCTCGTACTGCCATTTTAAATGTATCAGTATGCAAGATTGTCGCAAACATGGCAACCCAGCTGCCCTGCCTCTACTGTTAAATTTTACATTCACTCCAAACACTTCTCACATGCCGTTCACTCACTGTTAAAAACAATCTTGGTAAGTGAAAATAACTTTTATTTAGTCAGTACATCTAATTTTTCAAACTGTGGTATTGCTGTGACAATGCTATAAAATATCATGTTTGTTTCTAGAAGTTGTTACATGCTTTAAATAATTTTATTCCCAAAGTAGTGTTATTATTTAAGCACAGAGGTTATACAAAAACGTTTAAGACAAAAGAATTGTCCGGATGCATGTGGCAAACAACAAGATGCCTCAGATGTCTATACATTCTGTTCATTCATGTGAAAATGATATAGACAATACACAATCGAGCAAATTCTGACAGAAAGACATTTTCAGTGTGCCACATGTTCTCATTGCTTTATCACTCTTTATATGGGACATTTCTTTTCACTGTATGTTGCTGAACTAGACTCACTATGCACCTTGCACCATCCATAGCTGCATTGTACAAGAGGTTCCTGCTTTGCATTTCACATCTGTCTCATATTGTGCTACTGCTGAAACAGAAACATAGTTGTGAACCACAAAGAGTCGAAGTTGCATTGTCAAAACAGTTCTTTAAGAAACAATGCATGAAAAGAAATATAACAATTACATTTTACTGTACACAAAAATAACCTCAAGAAGAGAAAAATTAGATCAGCTGAACAGGCATAAAGAAGTCAAATTTACAAAAAAAAAAACAAATTTCAAACAATCAAACCATTTTTACTTCGCCTGTATACACTGTCCTGTGTAAAACAGTCCAGCAGCAACACATGCAGTGGCCCCAACATGGCCTCAGCATGTTTTTGCTTGTAGAGTGATTTGCTGTTTGGAGATTAGTGTGTAATAAAAAGATAATGCACATACAAACATATGTTCCATACACATACACACACAGATATACACACGCACACACAATTTTCAACTCGGTGCGCTCACTGATGTTGAATAATGGTGTCCTCGTTGGAAAGCGGCACTTCTGGCCCTATTCTTTGCCATCCAGCTCCATCAGCACTTTAGAAGATTAAGTTCTACCTTTTCTCTTATCACCGGCAGCGGCGGCGGCTCTGCGCTCCTGACTGTTCGCCGGCCCCTCGCAGGCCTGGCCACGTCCCGCCTCACCCCGCTGTCTCGACAGGGCCTTAATTCGGCCCTTTCCAGCGGCTATCTGCTTGTTTCACATTTCTCTCTCTCGTCCTCTCGCCCATCTCTTCCTGGCCGCTCGATTCATCACAGCGGGATCGGTGGCAAAAGGGCCTCTCCGTCACTGAGCATTATCTACCATCTCAGTGTCATCCCTACCACTCCCATCCAACCCTCACTACCACAGCGTGCCAAGGGAGAGAAAGAACGAGGAATAGGCATGGGAGAGTGAGAAACAGAGAGAAAAAGAGAGAGAATAGACATTTAAATGAAAAAGAATGAAAGCAACAGAACGGACGGAGAGTTAAAA
>JBBIGA010000001.1:48233119-48255619 GCA_037576975.1 Alestes dentex | reverse complement strand
AAACCACTGTTTTACATCAAATCCAGAAACAGGCCATAGTATAGGACACATGGGTAACATTTACACAGTGAAGGTGAATTTTGTTCACCTTACCTAATGCAACCAGTCTAGAAACACCGTAACCTTTCACCTAATATCCCACAGCTGAAAACCAGCAAGTATTTGAAGCTTCATTAAAATTTCATCATTTTATTATTTCATTACATCTATTTGAGCACAGTAAGTTATAACTTGAGAAAACCTGATAAGTCTGAACCTGTGCTTTAAATGTGCTATAGCAGCCCTTTGGCTAATACACAGTGTGATGCTTCTGTGAGCTTCTCCATCAGTTTACGGTAGAGTGTATTTAGCACAAGTATCATCAAAAATACATCCACACTGCTACCATCTACAATCTATACAGGATAAATGATCAATTTTTCCATATTAACATACTGCAAACAGTATTAACCTAAAATAATCTGATTTCTTAAAATATCATTCCAGTCCACATCAGTCACTAAGGAAGATGGCAGTCGGTTTAAAGCTAACCTTTCAACTTAATTCTAGGAGCAAACCAGAGGCAGGATGATGTAGAGGGACCTATGAGATATCTCTCTAGTATCTGTGGAATATTTTTCAACCAAGTTTACTCTTAAACGGTTTCTTACGCTTTTTCCTTTCGAGTTTTTCATACAAGCGTCTGGTGAGTCGAATGCATCTGAGACAGCTGCCAATCAGCATCAGAGCTACTTGATGTTTTGAATCTGGCCAATGAACAGTCGGAATAAAAATAATAATTGCAGAAGAATAATAAGTGGTGTGTGTTTCTATTGGCCAGGCAGAGGCCCTAAATTATTCGTGGACTTCTGGGCTTAAGCTTTGAAGCTTTTAAGCAGAAATTTAAGAAATACATATGTTGCTCACTTAATAAAATAATCTTGTTCAAATACCTTTATTTAGCAAAAAAGTGATGTGGTAGATTGTGCCCTGCTCTACTTTGGCGTAAATGATTCTGTTCTCTCTTAAATACAAGCTATATTCAGAATCATAAACAGTTGGCTTTGTACGACACCTTAAACACAGTGGACTTCTAAGACTGAAAATTCCCACTGTGTGATCCACGGGAACTGTCTGATGTTTGCTGTCTTCTGAACTCCTGCTGCTGAGTGTTTTTTTAGTCCTATAGTTTAATTTAATTAACAACAGCAGAGGTAGCACAGTCACATTTAAAAGGCTGCCATTCCGCCAATATGAAAGCACAATTAAATATTAATTGGCCACTGAATAATGGATGAACAGTGTCGGTGTACAGTTGACTAGCCTAATTCCTGTTAAAGTACAAGTCTTTAATCAAGCTGTAATGAACATTGCTATGTCAACAGGCATTGTGCCGTATCAGCAATGAAAAAAGGGAATTACCACAGAGGGCCCTCACCGTGGAGGGCCTGGACCAGTTGTAATGTAATTATGCTTTACTAATGTACTATGCTTTACGATTCAAATTGTTTTCTTTTAAGTGCTGGGTGAACTGGATCCAGTAAATAGCAGACCTACACAGCTCTACAGCACATCCACTAGTCACACTTTTACTGTGAAAATGAGTGGTGTCCAGGGAGCGAACTTTCTTTGTGGAAACAGATCATCAATGTTTCATAGTTAACCCTGTTCTTCACTGTTTTTTTTACAGAACATACACACTAGTTTCATACTATGCATCCATTATTCGAACCACTTATCCTTAACCAGAGTTGGAGCCAATCCCAGCAATCACAGGACAAAAGGCAGAGGAGCACTCTGGATGGGTTGCCAGTCTGTTACAGGGTAGACAAACACTTTTTACAACAAGAGGTCATTTTGCGTCTCTAGTGTTCCTGATGTGCATGTCTTTGGACTGTGGGAGGAAACTAGAGCACCCAACAGAAATACCGAATTGATCCTGGAACCTTCTTGGTGCAAAGTGACAGCGTTATCCACTGTGCTACTGTACCACTTGGCTTCATACTAGTTATTCAATAATAGTACATTCATAAATTAATACTAATTCTAAGTTTCAAAGTGTTACAGTCTGCATTAGGCATCTGCGTGGAGTAGCTGTGTGTGGGAGTGTGTGTCCTTCACTTCCCCCCTAGCAGGGCTTTGCCTATAGATTGTCCCTCTTTCTCTCTTTTCCTTGCCATCCCTTCTTTTTTCTCTACCTCTGTCTCAATCATTTATCTCACTCATGTTCAAGCTCCCTTCTCATTTCTCTCTCCTTCTTTCACCTTTCCCTCTTGCTCCCGCTCTCCTTTTCGATCTTCTTCTCTCATTCTCCTTCTCTTGTCATCCCCTTTCTTTCCATCTTCTCTCGCTCTCCTTTTTTCTCTTTTTTCCATTGCTTTCTTTTTCTCTCTCTCATCCCCTCCTTCTCTCTTTCTCTCCCTTTTCTCTTTCTCAGACATTAGCTCTGACAGTGTGGCTAGTGGGCTGGCTGAAGCTCCAGTGTGCCAAAAGTTATCTCGTCTTCCCCTCCGCTCAGCTTCGTGCTGGGCTGCGTCCACCTGAGCGGCCCTCCACTCCTCCACCGGTCAGCCGCCACACCATGCTGCCCTGTTTCTAGGTCAGGCTGAAGGGAGGAGGGTGTGTGATGGAGATTGGGTCGGACACTGGAGCATCTCCACTTTACTGTGGGCCAACAGCGAAAAGTGCAGTTCACCGGCACGGCGCGAGGAATCAAACTTGATCCAAACTGATCCTGCCCCCTCTCGCCCTCTCTCTCTCTCTCTCTCTCTCCGTTTTGTCTCTTACACATTTCTCAGAAAGAAAGACAGGGCAGGACAGGACAGCAGAGGACAGGACAGGACAGGACACGTGATCATACTGGCTGGAGTATCTCAGCATGGCTAACGGTCGCATCTAAGTGGCAAAAGGCACTAAATATACTGCTTTATCCCCCCACTCACTTAACCTTTGTATGCATTTAATGTGTTTGTGCAATATAGTGCAGCATTAAACACTCCATATCTTCCACTATTAGAAAGCCTTCACTCAGTGGTCCAAATACCTATTCAACCAAGTGTACAGTTACATACTGTAGCCCATCTGTCAGGTACAATTTATCAGCCATCCTCTGCCATTCATCACTGGTCAGTTTTTGACCACAGGATTATGGCTGACCAGATAGATACGTTTTGATTTGTATGAGCTTGTAAGGCACAGCAGGGTTTTCTACTCATCAAAAAAAAAAAAAAAAAAAAGGTACGGGAATAAGGAATAGAAGCCCAGACGCATGGGCTTTATAAATTTTGTGTTAGTTTTGTCTAATATAATTATAAATCAGTTATATTACATAACTCTGAATTATGTTGCAGTTTTATGGTGAGCACTGGCACAGAGATGCCACTGTTTTTGCTTTATCATGATTAAAACCTGTTTATTGATTGTAAGGAAAATATTTAAACCCCTTGTAACTGATGCATGATTGGCTGATTCCTCTATCACTGCCGATGATTTTCTCTTGAGCATTTCAAGACATAAACTTTTCGTTTCAAATCTTTAAAAAATGATGCATATTGTTACAACTGTGAGTGTATGAGCAAACAGTGATCATATTAAAAGAAAATAAAGTAATATTTACAGCTCCCAGACATCATGAGGCCTTCTCTGAATGCCTAGAAAGCCTTGAGGGTTCCCCTCCGCATATATTAAATCAAATATTTGCTTAGGATGGACAGTAAGTGAGTCTGACATTTTCTCTCTACAAGAACAAGTGTAAAGTATCACTTCCTTTCTGTCCCTGTATACTGAAAGCTGTCTATCTCTGGGAGTTCCTCGGCCAGGTCATCCGTGCACTGGGTCTGGATGGTATACTCAGAGTTCAGTTTCCAGTAGAAAGATGTCCAAACCTCAACACATGCAGAACCTCCCCTGACAAGCCAAGTTCACCAGACACGCTGAAATCTCTGTGCAAAAACTCGCTTCCAAACAGAGCACATATTGTCTCTGACTGTTCCTACATGCTATTTTCTGCACTCATATATATTGATCTCAAGATAGACACAAAATTCATTTTCCCCCTCTCTCTCCGAACAAGTGAAGAGATTACACTTCAGTTATTACAAAAAAACACATGGAGCAGGACCACCACTACACAAACTACAAAAGCCAGAATCCTATTATAGAAAGCCTGCATCAGATACAATAAAGTATTTTCAAGGGATCTTGAGGCAACAAAGTATATAAAATGCCATAAATAAAAAATGGCAGACAATTTTAAGAGCATTACAAGTTTGATCTCCTTCAGGCAAGGCTGCCGGGGACTTTTGAGCCAGTAATTATTCATAAAAATGAAATGTCATATTAGTTTGTCACAATCTAATTTGATTTCCCTTTGATGAGTTTTTTCCCTCCTTACAACACAGATACAGTTCAACAGGACAAATGTGATGTTCCTTTTACATCATGCCCCTGAATAATGAGCTATTCCAAGTATATAGGATAATTAAAGCAATGTTATTCTTATCTAATTAATATTTTCTTTATTTTAGCACTTCATTGTCATATAATGAGAGAATCCAAAAACACGATTTTATTTAAATGCTGCTGTCTAAGCAAAACAGAATTCCACGTAGTACTAGAAGAGGCTCTATGATCAATAGAAGAACATTTTTGGTGCTTATTTTCAATAGTGTTCTTTGACAGACCATCGAGAGGAAAATCCACTCAGCCATGCGCAAGTTTTTAGTTTATTTGTATTAAACAATCATTCTAATTTATACTGTAGTACTAACCTTGTTTCAGGATTAAATCCTAAAACCACCCAAAGGAAAAAATTATCGAATCAGATTTTTTTTTCTCGGTGGGATCTGCTTAAGCAAGCTTCCACATTGGTTAGGCCTTCAGCCACAAGGCGGACGTTGTACCGTGTGATAAACCACCGGTGTAATTAGGAAGTGAAAGTGGAATTAATTAGTCACATTTTGATTTACAATGGTTGAGACTAATTTTGTGGAAGAAAACATCCCTCTAGGCCTTTTAGAATCATACTGTGATTATGCTGGCATCTTAAACGGTCAGGTGGCAAACAGCAACAGCTCTATACTGGAACTCCTTACCAAAGTAAACACTCTAGAAAGGCTACAATAAAGTACAATGCCTGTTACAAGCTTTAGGTAAAACATAGAATACGTGTTACAAGTTTCAGATGTTCAGGTTTAATCCAGAATGGCCAATATGTTCATGTGCAGAGCTGTTAGACTGGTGACAGAATCCCATACTAGACAACCCCATATGATCCCAAATGGGCAGTAGCAGCAATTTGCATCATTATAAGCCCCTTTCACAGATGCCCTGCGACCCTGAACTCTTCTAGACATTACCCAGAGGAGGGGCATGTGTGAACGCATGAATCAGTCGGACTGGACATTAAATAAATCGACTCTCTCAGTCCCCCAATACAAGGTCTGAATAATGTACTGTCTAATTTTTTCTTGGTTTTTTTTATATTTAAAGATTGAATTCTAACGTCAAGTTTCCAATGCATAGGACCTGCTCGCCTTTTTGGTAAAGTGTTTTTAATTAAATTTCTGTGTTTATTTCAGAAATAGTTTAGCAGAAATAATTTTCTGCTAAATTAGCTTGTTTTGTATTTGATTTTGTGACATCATGAAAAATGATGAAAAAAAAGTGGTTCAGCTCTACAGACAAGTTAAAGTTATATTTTAATGAGGCACAGGGCTGCCTCTCAGTACATAAATACATTAGTCTCAAAGACATAGCAACAAAAACAGACTGTTAAAAGGACAAAGAAAGGTTGCAAAATGTCTTGCAAAACTATTTTTGGTGCCGAACCTTAGAAGTGGATATCAGGGGAAAGATAAAATACAAGCACAGTGTAGGATATGGGCCCATTTAAAGCTGTGCGTTATTTTTCACGATCAACTCCTGCTCATACATATTTTACAGACAGAGCGAAGATGAGCAGACTGGAGACAAACTGAGGACATGAGAGGTTTGACTGGGACAGAGAGGGTAGCTGTGGCTGGCTGGGGTGTCCTCTGAGTCCCAGACGTACCTTGTTAAGGGTGTTAGGATCAACATAGTGATTGATCTACATGTCACATCCTTAAGTGAAGGCGTGGAAGCGCCAGTCTACAGCTCATTTTACACTCAGAGGTCAATTAGGATCTGGAGAGGCAAGGGAGGAACTGGGCTGGAGCCTTCATCTACAGCACAGAGCTTAGATTCAGTCCTACCACCCACCTTTTCTCTCTCTCATACACACACACACACACACACACACACACATGCAGTCTCATTTGCCTGCCCCTTTCATGGGGGAGGGTCCAGCCTTGAAGGACAGTGTACACCTCACATATCCAGGTTTCTAACTGTGTATGTGACACAGACACTTTTTCATTCCCAGGACATGTTCCACACTCCAAACAAATTATATGTAATTCATATACAATGAATAGGGGGAAGGAGGGATGGGGGATGGAGGGATGGATGGAGGGAGGGAGGGAGGGATGGATGGATGGATGGACATAGATACATATACACACACAGATCAGTTTTAAAACCAGCATTAAAACCACAAGTGAACAGCTCCTGAAGCTGATGTGCTGGAAGCAGGAAAAATGACTTTGACAAGGACCAGATTATGATGGCTAGACGACTGGGTGAGAGCATCTCCAAAACAACAGGTCTTATGGGGTGTCCCCGGAACGCCCTGGTTTGTCGCGACCAAATATGGAGCAAGGAGAGAAGTCTGGTGAGCCCTGATGTGTGACCAAAGATTAGTCTATCTTGTCTGATTCCACAGAAAAGCTACTATAGCACACAAACTGCTAAAAAGATCAGTGTTGGCTATGATAGAAAGATGTGCAAATGGGTTGCATAGCCGCAGACCAGTCAGTGTGTCCATGCTGACCACAGTCCATTGCCAAAAGCACTTACAATAGGCATGTGAGCATCAGAACTGATATGGCTATGTGTGTGTGTGTGCATTGCTAACCTAGCAAAGAGTATAAGCAGGATGCATTATGGGAAAAGGCAAGGTGGCAGAAGGCTGTGTCCTGCCGTGGACAATGTTCTGCTGAGAAACCCTGGGTCCTGGTATTCATGTGGATGTTGCTTTGACATGTACCACTATTGCAGACAAAGTACACCCCATTCATGGCAAAGGTATCCCTTAATGGCAGTGGCTCTTTCAGCAGGACAACACACCCTCTTGTTCCTTATTTTTTTTCTGGTACAAAATAAGGAGAAAAACAAGTACAAACCCACAAACATGTATGGCAAAAGTAGTTCAGTCCTTAAAACATGTTTCTTTTTCATTAGAGCAGGGAGAGAAAGATGGGCAGAGTTAACAGCATGAATAAACGGACTCTCCTCCATCAGTCTATTTACCGCTACTCTTCACTGATGGATTGAAAAGAACGTCTTCTCAGCATTAAATATAGATGCTGTCGGATTAACATCACGAGAGAGGGAGCGTGATTAATGGGAGATTTGACTGGGTAGTGCTGCTCCTTATTCCATCACTAGCAGGCTAATGGGCTTTGATTTCATTCAGATCATCCTTTACCCATCAACGTAACCATCCCCACTTAAGAGGAAGAGGGTTTTCCCACCGCGCCTTCCACAACAACAGACACGGAGTACAAATGAGGAATAACAACCCGGGCCTGAAGCCTCTCCACATCACCACGGCTCTTTATCAGCATCCATCACCAAGGCCTTTACTAAAAACCCAAGTGTTTAAGATTCAAAGTGGAATCTCAAGCTGCTACGGTGAGAAACCGATGAAAAAATGGCCATCACTTGGCCGGGCCTTACCCGAGCCATTTATTTCACTTGCTTTCTAATTCACAGTTTTTTGCAAATAAGCACGTCAGTATTGGATTTCCACATTTCCAATAAATTGGCCACCAAAAACTCATCAATATTCTCAAGTCTGGTCCTTTACTGCCTCCTTTCTTTCTCCTTGAAAGAGGTGCCCATAAAGAGTTAACCCACCCCCCCTCGTCCCCTGCCCCTGACTTTGCCTCCCTTTCTCCCTCTCTCTCTTTTTCTCTCCCTCCATCTCCCTGCATCCATTTGCAAATGATCTCGCTTGTCTGCATATTGTCACTTGCAGCCTGCCCGCACATTCATCAACTGTCGGCCAGCTCGCGGCGCCCTCCACACTTAATTGTTCCCACTCTGACCTGAGAGAATAGAGAATGATGTTCCTCCTCTCTCGCACCGGAGCAGGGCGAGGAGAATTAACAACTCTGTGGGGATGGCCGAGGCACAGCGGTCAGGCAGCCTCGCCCCTCTTCCCCCAAACGCCTTTCTGGGCCACAGCCCTCCCCCCATTACTGCACAATTCACCAGTCGCACAAAAGAAAAAGAACGGAGGGGGTGGTGGAAGAAAAGGATTCTACAGGGCACAGGAAAGAGCCAGCTGAACTTCTACAGCTACTGGGCGAAATCTAGGCACGGGCAAACTAACTAATTACCAGCTAATGTATGGCAAAGTGTGGCAACCGCCTTACCATAGAATCATGTCAAAGTGTGATGAGCTTGATGGTTTACTTTTTTTATTTTATCTATATAGTTTAACATTTATTTCAATACAGGCTATAGTGACATCAGTCTGCCATATGCTAAAGTCCTAAAGTTATAAAAATGAGGTTGTTTGCCTTATTCTTAAATAAACTGTCCATTCCAGTCTATAGACATCCAAACAAGAGACGGGCAGTTAAATACCTGCATGCCCACTTTTATCAAAGAGGAGGAGCATTATTTTTCTCCCTAAAAAGGAAAAATGACTTGTGTAAGCATGAATAGATTTATAGCTGGCCTGAAATAAACTGTGGAGGAAGACATCCAAACACTGACAGGTTTGTAACATGCCCTAATTATAAAGCCTTTCTCTATAGGGAAAACGAATGGTGGTGTTGAAAACAGCCCCTAAGTGGTCAAAATACATATTTTGAAATTTTTATTTGTGCTGCTAGATGTATACAAGCAAGCTAACACTCCCACATTCAATCTATGTCACCATAACTAAAATTAACACGTTTACACAACACCAGAACACTGAAGCCAACAGCTGCCAAAGCCACCTAATTACTACACACGACGAGGCTTATTGGTTTGTTTGCCAGTCTTATGATATCAGTTCAGTGTGCAGTAATGTTTGTGCAGCAATATTCCTGTTTCCACTACTTAATTACCCTGGAATTCAGTTGACACAGTGAATTTGTTTTTCCCATGGACAAAATTGGCATAGACCCAGCGCCTGTCTATTGACTAATGGTGAACTACAAAACATGTCCTTAGGGGTCCGCTAGTCAGTAATCACTGATTGTGCCATCTTTTCACTTCAGCCAAGATGTTTTAGAAGATATAGGCCTTGTATCTTATTTTAAGTATATTATAATGCTTAATTAATTAATTAATTAGTCTTCCATGTGGGAAAAGAAGTATTTTGACTATAATTGAAGCCCTCCACTCTTTGATAGTTGATCTCCGATCTACATGTAAGCCTCCATGTTTCTTTTCTCCACTTTTTCGAGACAGAAGCCAAAATACTTTTTAACTCAGACAGAAAACATCTAATTATGTAAATATGCCTGTCGTACATGTTATCTCTTCTTTGTTGTGTACAGCTCAAAAGTATTTTGCTGAAATGTTGGTTGTTTTAAAAGTGGTATAAAAAAATATACAGAACATTCTTATTTGCTCACATGAGATAGAACCAGATGGACAGATTCCATTTCCACCCCTAGCTAGTGTGTGTGTGTGTGTGTGTGTGTGTGTGTGCTGACTGAGTCTGGGGGTGCACCAGAAGCGTGCTAGCATATGAGACGTCACACACACAATGGATTTATGGGCCCTTATCAGCATGCCATTTGCATGTACGTGAAGCTGTGTGGCTCAGGCCTATTCTCTCTCTCCCCCTCTCTCTCTCTCTCTCTCTGGGTAGAGGCTCGCTCGGCCTCACAGTGCCCACAGGGTCTGCCATGCATCACTCCTGCTCCTAAACACTCCCGCTGCATTAGCTAAGACAAGGCATCAATTATACATGCCGTGGTTTCACTGTTGCAAAATACTATTTCCAGTTGGCTTAAATAAGATTAAAAATTAAATATTGCTTGCTGAAAAGGAATACGAAATCAGCTTGAACTCCTGCTACTTTCAAGCAGGACTGCTGGGGCCAGCAGGGGAGAGAGAGCGGCTGTTTTGGGGCGAGACGCTCATGCTAGGCCACGCGATGCCAAAACGCGAAACCTTTGAAGGCTGGTCTCTGAGCAGATATCCAGCAAATATTTACCCGAGTTTAAGTCTGCGGCGCACAAACAAGTGCCGCTAAAAAGTGCACTTAAAAGGGCCAAAGCTGAAAAGTGACCCAGGCTGTAGTTCATAATTCACTTGCTTACTGCTGTTAGGGAGGCGGCTTGCCGTGTTTGAACATGAACACACGCACACATACACTCTCGCACATCTCCACACTGCAGCACTGCTCATGGTAAGTGGGCAGAGGAGAAACTTATGTTGTTGAAAGTATCAGTTCACCTGTTTAAATCTTAAACAGCGCATTCAGAGAGAGGAGAGGAGAGGAGGGGAGAGAGAGAGAGATACAAAGAGAAGAGATTGAGAGAAAAAAATATACAGCGAGGGAGAGAAAGAGAGACAGATACTTCTCTCTCATTTCCCAGAATTCTGCATTTGCCCCTCGTTTCTTCCTTCTTCCACATGTCGCTTCCATGAGGCTTGGGGTGGGTAGAGGTTTGGCCTGGTCACGCTAGGCCAGGTCCACACACTCCTCCTCAGGCCTACGATCCCTCCTCATCTATTATACATGGACACTTCCATTATGGGCACCACAGCTGGCTTAAAAAAAGCAGACAGAGGAGGAAGATAGATAGACAGAAACATCCACAGAGAGCTCAAATATTTCAATCTAAATGCCTTTCTCTCACAAACACATTTAGTTATCTTTCTTACACATGCACAAATAGTCACTTCAAGCTTAAAGCACTTTCTTGGGAAGTAGCTAGGGAGGACATCGACCCAGCTGTCAGCTTATGCATTTGATCGGCATTAAATAATTTCAGGTGTATATACGAAAATATTTGATATATGTACATGTATATATGAATATAAATATTTGCTGACACCTGCTCAGTCAGTGTTTCTTCTGAAATTAAGTATTAATAGGGAGTTTTCTCCGCTTTGCTACAGTAACAGCCACAATGTTTCTGGAATGGCTTTACCCTGGAAACTGGAGCGTTGCAGTGAAGATTCCACTGTACAGCCTCACAACCAATAGTGAAGACAGGTAGCCTAATCATGGTGAATGAAGTCACAAACATCACTCCAGCAAATCCCAAAGGTATTGGAAGGCACACCATCACTCCAAAAAACACTTTTCCACTGTTCCACAGTCCATTGCTGGGGGGCTGAGGAGCTTTATAGCCCTGGAGCTGGCACTTGGAATTGATCATGGTGAACTCATGTGCAGCTGCTGAGGAGCAGTGCTTTTACGTAGAATATACAAACTGAGAGTGTGGAACACCTGTGTCAGAAATTGGTGCACTGTGAAGTAACTAAATACGTCCACATATTAGACAGAGTGTCTGGATATTTTAAGACAGTACATTTCATTAAGCAGTTGATATTAAGGGGAGATGTCAAGCCACATTAGCTTGGAACATAAAAATACAAAGAAACGAAATGGCAACGGAAAAATTGAAACCGTCCTACACACAGTGTACCAAACGGAGCTCCGCTTTCAAACAGGACGGCGGCAACTTTAAACACTACTATTTAGTGATAATTAGGCCAGCAACAGTAAAAAAGCCAGCTGTTGCGCTTCTCTTGTGAAAAGCTGTTTTGGAAATTGAGGGTTTTTTTCATGACATCAGTGATGTAAAGGTCTCTGATAAGCCTGAGGACGAACACGCAGCAGCAACCACTTCAAAAAGACAACAGTCAATAAGAGCCAAGACAGTTCAAATGCTCTAAATATACGTAACCGTGTGTCTGAGCCTTTTTAAACGGACAGACTAGAGTAGAGAAACCACATATGCCGTGCACATTATAGCACTCATTTAAAGAACAGCAACCTTTTCAGACTCAGAGTGGACCAAACTTTAGAAGGCTCCAACCGCCAGCAGCTCAAACCAATGTGGCCATCTAGACCGCCTTATGCTCTCAGTGCAGAAGAGCGCTGAGCGATGAGACAAGCACACGGTCTCTGAATGTTTTTTTTTTTTTTTTTTTTTTTAATTGGTTTTAAAAGCAGCATGCAGCACACATCTCTCCCCAATCTTTTCTATAGAAAAGGGTTACCGTAGAAAAGCCACTTTATTAACCACATAATTTTTTTGACAACAGATGCAGCACCCTTCACTCGAGTAACAAAATCTTATCATAAGCAGTCACTAGAGACTCATTTAAGACACTGGCTGCACATCACTCTGCACACGGTTCGTTATACCTGTCATTAGCAACGGCTCTTAATAGAGGGGTCCACGACAAAAGAAAAGTTTAGCGAAATGTGGAAAGAAAGAATGAAGCACCGTTTGCACTCAGCAACCACAGTGAAAGTAGAGCAAGCGTTGAAAGTTTGACATTTTCAAATCTGTAGCACAAAGTTAAGCCAAACATTTCTGATTTTCAATTTGATTGTAGGTTCAATGACCTCAATTACCTTGTAACTTACTCAGTTTAGTGCTAATTGTTAAGGTTTGACTTGCAGAGTTAAAATAAATTACTAGTGCACTAGTGAAGTACATAGTGTATAGTGTAAAAACAAATTGTTTTGCACAGTGCCTAAATTGCAATGATCTTGGTTCTTTTGGACAAACTGAACTGCAGAAGATCCAGGGCACATGCAGAGCTGGCAACGGCCACATGCAGGACTGATTCACAGCATAAATGTACCATGAGCTCAAACACTTTTCAAAACTCAGAACAGAGGGGAAAGTCCCTTTTAACTCAGCTGTCAAGTCTTCTAAACTGTCAATGATGGAAATGGGCTTCAAATCGCCTCTGTAATAATCGATAAAGAAATAGCACAGTGACCTTCTGACCTCTGGGGCAACCTTGTGTCCTCAGACGAGGAATTTGAAACATATTGGTAAATACGTGCATGACAATAAGGTTTCCACTCGAGTGCACTCCGAGCCATTGTATATTAATAGAGGCAGTGTGTATTATTCATGGGTGAGATTACTTTGGTGCAGTGGTCCCAGGCCAAGGAAGCTCCTCACGCTCCTTCTCTCAGCCCTGACACGACGAATACTAACCACACTGGACAAGTGCAGCGCTGCCCCCGTTTACCACTGCCCACCCCACTGCCCATTATAATAATCTATTCAAGGATTAAAGGGGTTTTATCTTGAAGTCCATGAATAATGAATATGGAATTTCAAAATTTAATTGCCCCGAATTAAATGATTCAAGATAATGTTTCTTTTATAAATTCGTAATGGGGCTAAGGGGGCAAAGAATAGGGAAAAATACATTAGATAAAACTTTTTTCCTCTCTGAGGGAAGGAGACAATCGGCTGGCCTCATGTCATCTTAAAAAAAAAAAGGCAACTTCTAGTGATAGGATGGGTCATATATTGGAGAAAGAACAGCACCTTACACAATTCAGGTGAAAACCATGGGGGACTTTAATCCTGGACTGTTCGTTGTGGACATTTTTCTGACAAGGCTTTTTCCTGCACAATCCGCTGCCCCTGAAGAACCCCTACCACAGGCAGTGTGCAATCAACTAAAAACATGTCTGTGGCAAGATAACAAAAGTTAAAGGCTTTGAAAAAAAAAAAAAAGAAACAGTGCAGTTAAAGCTATAGGCTCTCAAACACTATACACAAACCATCAAGAACATTGAGAAGGGCAATCAGTCTCCTGAAGTAGAAGCATGAAGCACAATAACACTTTCAAACCTGTTGGACTGAATTACCCAAGAAACCTGAAACCAGATACACCTCGTTCAGTTACATTAAAGAGAACATTCAACCAAGAGTTACATTCAGTTTTTAACAGAACTGGGTGGAAAAAAAAATAACCATGAAAGGACCATGATCATCTATCATGTTATATGATAAAGTCAACCTCAGTAAACACACTAGTTCTTCTTCTGAGTAACCCTTTCATTGTCATTTTAAAGCTTTACTGAATTTGCATCTTTACGTACTACTATTTCCGAATGCTCTACAGCAGTTTTAAGCTGAGGTGCTAGCTTACTCTCCACAATATAAGAACAGAAGCCACATTTTTATTGCTTTACGGGTTACTCCTCAATATTGTTTTCAATTTTCAAGGAATAAAAGTTCAAAACACATACATTTTATATATATATCATGCTTCACAAATTTTTTACTTTGTTATGATTTTATTTCCGAACATGTTTCATTGATTTGAACACTTTTCTATATATTTTTATTCCTTGTCATTTTTTTTCCTTTCAGAAAGGAGGAAAGTGCTGTAAATTAAGTTGTTTTTAATATTGATGAGAATAAAAGTAATATAACGTATTTTCGAAAATGTGACGTTTTGATGCTGTCCCGTAAGTGACTGCACACTGAGTGCATATTTCCTTCTCAGGAAACAGATTGAGACTAAGAATCGCACTGTTTAAGGCTTGAAAATAACCACAGAGTCTAGAGATGCAACCACAACGGATTTGGCTTAGGATGTAAACACGTTTTAAAAGATCTCAATGATGAAGTCAAATGAAGTCGAAAACGTCCCCAGCATGAGAGGGTCCTCATAAGTATCAAATCTACTGAGTGACTATGCATTTCAAACTACATTCATAGCAAAAGTACTTCTCAGTAACCACAGAGTAACCAATACCTTCCTGCCCTCTTGAGGTTCAATTACAGTATGTCAAAAGAGCAAAACAGGAAACTGGGGTGGCATCACTTTGAAAAATAAACTGACTGTTCCCAAAGTGTAATAAAACAAAAACGTAATCTATTTTTGGGCAAATGTCCTTTTGGAAATGTCAGTACTCCACAGGTAATATTAGCAGAAAGCAATGTAGGAGAAGGAAGCTCCTCCAAACAGATCAATGCAAAAAAACAAAACAAAACAAAAAAAAAAAAAAACATGAACAAAAAATGATTGTCTAGCAACACACTGACACATCAAGCATTTTCCTGGCATAGTCTACAGTAATTATAGTAAACTCTGGCCTTGGTTAGAGCAAAGTGAATTCATCCAGGCTGTTTTAAACTTAAAGAACTGAAACATCCCTGACCAACTAGGCCAACTAGGCAAAGTCCTGAATGAACTGAATGAATCCTGAAAAAACACACACACTCACTTCCCTTCTGTAAGGTCTGTTAAACTGGATCCATGAGAAAACTACTGAACGATGGCCTGAACATGAGTTACATCACGTACGGTTCATGGTTGTCCACGTTCTTCTTCACAAGTGGCTTCTTCCGTACAGGATGAGCCAATTGCTTCAAACAAGAAATGAAACAAACAAGCATGGCACTTTTAAAACCTCAAAACACAAAACAGCAGACCATTCTATTCAGAAAGCTCCATTCCTACCAGTAAAACTAAAGGCTGCAGCACACTTAAAAAATAAACCATCAAAAACAAAAAAAACAGCCATAAAGGATAAATAAACTGTGAAATCTGCTGTTTTAGTTTAGATTGATTTCATTCCTATTTATGTCAGTCACTTAAAACAAAAATAAATAAGAAGCATGAACCACGATTGCACCAAACTCCTGGCGTCACTATTCTCCTTCATCTTTGGACGCATCATCAGTTCGCTGGGCCCTTGGCTCTGGGTGGTGTGAGGAAGCCTCTTCTCTTTCCTTTGCAGTCGCCTTCTCTTTCTCCGGCTGGGTACCTTCATGAGTGCCATTGACTTCCTTGCCTTGCCCATTGAGAAGTGGTGCCTCTGTGGATTCCAGCAAGGTCTTATCCTGGGACGGGTCCAGTTCCGGCTCCACATGCTCATCCTCTTCATCCAGCTTGCGCAGAATGATGGGCAGCTTGGCATCTGCGTTCTCCAGCAGTGCAATATCGCTCTCCTCATACAGGGGCAGCGGAGCTCCCTCCTCCAACTGCTTCTGGAAGTGTAGGCGCTTGGCCCGTCCACTGGCCACAGCCCGTTCCAGAATCTCCTTCTCTGCAAGTCGCAGTTTGATGGCAATACGGGAGTGCAGGGACAGGTCAGGCTTCTGCAGGATGGAGTGGTCCTCCTTAACCAGATAAACACAGGCTTTAAAGAATGAGTCAACTATACTAATGTTGGCAGTGAAAGAAAGCGAACAGTAACCAGTTAGCATTATCTGCTGGCTACTAGCTTCCAATCATTAGCCAAGTTAAAACACTAAACATTAAAGCAGTAATTCAGCAAAAAAGTAAACTTTTTGTACATTCATGTAGCCACTTATCCAACACATAATTGGTGTCGGCTTCTTACTTTTTTGCCCTGGAGTTCCAAGACTAATATAGCTAAGAAATAAAGAATAATTATATCCCATTAAATAGTTTTGTGCAAACTGTAAGCATTTACATTTCACAATTCACAGATTTCATGGCTTGGCAGGATGAGGGAACAATTGCTGGCAGACTTCATGGAGGAATTTGGGGTTGAATTACTACTGACGTACCTCTGATGTGGTTTTATATGTCTTGAGGAGCAGAGTGGCTCTTGTCTCGAGAAAGGTCCACAGCTTGATCTCATTCTCCCAGCTGACAGGGAACTCTGTGTTACCCAGGGTGAAGATCTTGTTGATAGCATGGTCACCCACCAGGTAGTCCTTCAGTTCCTCTGCAGTCAGTTTAGATGTGTGTTAGATGTGTATGAGGTTTACATAAGTTTCAGAAGTTTTCACAAAAGCTAAACATCTCAGCAAAAATGTTTTATACCTATATTACATACACTGATCAGCCATAACAAAAATACAACTGTCCTGTGAGGTGAATATTACTGATCATCCTGTTACAAAGGTGTCTGTCAAGGGGTGGGATATATTAGGTAACAAGTGAACAGTCAGTTCTTGAAGTTGTTAAGAAGGAAGCTGGAAAAATGGGCAAGTGACTTAAGACAAGGGCCACATTATGATGGCTAGACAACTGGATCAGAGCATGTTTAAAATGACAGGTCTTGTTGGGCTGTCCCAGCAGTTGTTAGTACCTAGGTCCAAGGAAGGACGACAGGTGAGCTGCCGATAGGGTAAATTATGTAAAGGGGGCATTTGGTGAATTAGGTTACTACCACCCCTATGGGTCATAGTGAAGGCTAGCCTGCCTCTTACGATCCTACAGAATGTAGCACAAATTGCTGAAAAAGTTATTTCTAGCTATAATAAAGGTGTCAGAACACATCACAGCTTGCTGTGGGGCTGTGTAGCTGTAGATTGGTCAGAGTCCCCAGGCTGACCCCTGCACACCGCCAAAAGCACTAACAATGGACATGAGCTGGACAATGGAGCAATGAAAGAAGACTGCCTGGTCTGATGAACCACCCACGGCAGGGTGCGTATGCATCACTTCTATAGGGAAGAGCTGGCCCCAGGATGCACTTTGGGAAGAAGGCAAGCCAGCGGAAACAGTGTAACGTTTTGAGCAATACTCTGCTGAGAAACCCTTCATGTGGATGTTATTTCACTACATATAGAAGCATTGCTGCAGACCAAGTACTGCCCTTCATAGGTATGGAATTCCCTTCAGTTGTAATGTGCTCTGTCACACAGCAGAAATTAGAAGTGATTTGAGGAACATGACACTTCAAGGTGTACCTTGGCCTGCAAATTCCCCAGATCTCAAACTGATCGAGCATCTCAGAGATGTACAAACTAGTTTAATCCCTAGAGGTCCCAATTTGCAATTTTCAGGAACCTTACTTATAGGGTCTGCTGATAACATCTTGGGCTCCACAAGACATCTGAAGGTGTGCTGTAGTATCTGGCACCAAGCATTGACAAGTGAAGGCTGCTTTTGGCAGCATAAGGGGTGCCTACACAATACAAGGCAGATGATTTTAATGTTATGGCTGACTGGTGTATAGGTACTTATAAATGGTTGCTGTTAAAACAAAACTTTACAGAAGAAGGAAACACTCTAAACTTTAAGTTAATATAAAAAGATTAAAAAGTAACCATTAAATGCTGAGACGGAGTAAGCCGCATCTAGGATTTTCAAATTATGTGGAATAAACTGAAAACCCCCTAGAAACAACAACAGCAACAATGTGCATAATAAATATGTGCCATGACTCCACACATTCTTACAATGCATAAAAACACTCATGTCAAAGAGAGTGAAAGAGGGGGGGGGGGGGCACTAGTGTGTGATAGTGAGGTAGCAGGTGTAACTAGTGATGTGGCATTACGTAAGGTATGATTACATCCCAGCTAACGAGATGTGAGGGCTGCACGAATGTGCTTGATATGTGTAGTGCACTGCATCATGTCAACTGTGTAAAAAAGTGAGCCTCTACTACAGCGACTGCACGTACTTAAAAATTTACATACAAAACCTGAATAATATATGGGCTCACCCATAAGAGGTCTTTGCCAGAGGGCATGGCCTTGCTTCATGGGATTTATGACACAAACCCTTTCTGCATATGTGTCAATGAATATTTCACTGCCTCTGGATCGCTCCTTCCACACAGCCGTGTGACTATCTTGATCAGTTAAAACACATAAGGGGCGTCTGCTCAGCCTCTTTTCCAGCTCTCTAGATGTGTGTATGTATCTGCTGCAGAAAAAAAGGAGACGCAGCTCCTTCCTGTCAGCCAGGGAGCCTGAGGCAGCCATAGGGAGGCTGTGGCCCATGGCTGCTGGGACGGACTGAGACTAGAGCTTGTGTGACTCGATGTTTTCACTGTGGCGATGTCTTCAGCACTGATATTAGCTTTCGACTGCTCAAATGGCCATCAGCAACTTTGCAAGCTAATTTCACACATTCTCATCTGTAAATGTGTGAAAGAAGCCAACCACAAGCTCCTCTTTCTGTGAATATTAGTGAACTGACAGTGGCAGGCATGAGAAAATTCATTATCAGTTACTGTATCACAAAATTATGGAACTTAGTGATGTTGAGTTGGCATTAATTACTCTAAAAAAAAACAAAAAAAAAAAAAAAATGGTGCACTAAAGACTGCATGAGGATGTAACTGGAAAAGCAGACTCGCATTTGCTTATTGGCACTTGGTTTTTGACATGGTGTGCACACATTTTTCTGGTCAGGTTAACACTATAGTGCAGCTGCAGTCACTGATCTAGCGGTGTGACCTAGTGTGATAAAGCAGTGTGTGAGCTGGTTTGTACAGCACCTAGGACTAGTCTTCTGATGTCTAATCACCATAGGCTTTAACCAAAGCATTTATAGTCCTTAAAAGACTGAATGACTCTATAAACTGAAATGTTAGTTTGGGATTAGTTCAAGTAATGCTAAGCATCTATATCACTGACAAACACCAGTACCGGTACACTGGTCCAGATGCCATAATCGGCCCTATCCCTCAGGATATTTTTTTTAAAAGTAACTTTGCAAAATAAAAGCTCACTCAGACTCTCACCTTCCGTCATACAGAAGACCCGCAGAAAGGCCAGGAGCTGGGCAGATATGGGCGGCTCACCGCAGTGCAAGGCAAAGACACTGGACCTGCACAGTCAAAGGACCAGAAAAAGGTTCAAAGGAAGGCTTTACAGTGAGGGCCTTTTACCCCCCCCCCCCTCCTCCCCACCCTCAAATTAAACCCTAATTAACTCCAGCAGGTTGGTGCAGGCAGGAGCTAATGGAGGCCTCCTACCCATAACAGAGCACACAGCAGCTCCCTTCCAACGACAACTGATTGATCTGAAGTGATGAGAGGCCACTGAACCCGATGCATTTTTAAAAACACACTCAATCATTTATAATTTACTGTTTAATTATTGGAGCATATCCATGGCATTTTCCTGTCTGGTGTTGACACTGGATGAAAAAGAGAGCGATCGCTCGCGCTGAATCAAAAAGGTAATTTTGGACGGGTGACGGTTTTCATGAATTTCAGGCTATTGATCAATGAGACAATACATGGGCGATTGAGTCGACAATATTACTCTACAAATACATTACAGAGGTTTTGCTGCAGAGCAATTCAATTACCCCATGCCCTGTGCTTCATATAGAACAGAACCAATACGAGATTAACCCTTCACAACGAGAACAAAAATAACTGCTGTCAGAACTGCCCAAACATGTTCTGAAGTTTGAACTCAAAAAGAAGACGGCTTAAACAAGATTTGTAAACACTAAATTCACCACCAGATTACTTGACATGACAGCACCCACTGAGACCAATGGACTGCATGTTTTTGGGGAAAATTAAGAAAATTTAGCATCAAACTTGAAAGAACATGGCAGTCGGAATAAAACTAAAATGTGGAACTGGGTCATCCACAAACTTCATGCATTCATACATTTCTGTAGTTCATTCCCACTTTTATAGTAATAGGAACCAGGTCCTCTGTACTCATTTTAACCAAAAATGTCCCGATTTGCTCTGAAAGATATTGGACGCATTGGACCTGATCCAGGCATTTTTAATGGATCTATATCACCTATATTTAGCCTGATTCAATTAACCACAGTGGTTAAATGATCAACTTCATCAAATTATGCTAAAACATACTACAGCTATTACACACTTGTGTGATAAGACCAACACTGTGGTCAAAGCTGAGAAAGGTTAGAAAGGTTAGAAAAACAAGAAATATGAAAGTAACTAACATTGCAAAACTAGTCCAAAAAGTGTTACTTGTTAAAGATAGAGATTGTACAGGAGCTCATTTTAAAAATACAAGGGAAAACACCTCTTATGTGATACTGGGTGTTAAATAGAGCCCAGGACAGGCCAAAATATAAATCATAAGGAAGTATCACATCTGAGACATGTAGAACACTTACGCAGGGATTCCAGCACGGGCCAACACCTCTGCCTTCATGGCATACAGCCTCTCGCTCTTACTGACACCCAGTTTAATCTTCACCCGGTCGTGTGCGTTGTCCTCAAAAAAGAAGCCATTATGGATGACAAACTCTGCATTGGATCGTGTGCCGTAGAATATGTAGATCTAAAATCAAAGATCATAAGAAAATATAAAAGTTAAACTGGGTTAAACTGTGAGACAGGAGTGACTCTACATTGCCTCCTTTTAAAATTCAGTTCTTACATTTTTAACCTGCAAATGTTTTAACATAAAACAGCTCTTTGCTCATCCTTTAGGTTCATTCAGCTCAAAAAACGGTCTTCACTTTTACCAAGGTGTCTTTCTTGGTATGAAGAGGAGGGGTTACCCAAATAATGACTTTTCCAAACTTTTTGTTAAAAGCACAAACTCTGTTTTTCATGAGCTTACGCTACGTACACAGCCACGCTCAAAAGACTCAAAAGAAAAAAAAAAGAAGTTATACTGGAGAACTTTCTCTAATTTACACCAAACTAATGTGTGTAATGGATAACTAAATCTCTGTAAAATCATTTAACATTTTTACCTGAAAATCAAATTAAATCTTGAATTCTGAGTCTTATCAAGCCTGAAAATATCGGATTGTTACACCTCTACGGCACGTTAGCTGTGTACATAGAGCAAACACTTAAAAATACCACTGATCATAAGTACAGAAGTTTGCTGTACTAATCAAATTTAAGGCTTTGAATTTAACTGAGATTTGGAACTGTTACACCCTGACTGCTGATGAGTGCTCCCATGCATGGGTTTTGTCTTTAAGACGGCACTATATTTTCACATTTTGAATCGTCTTCCTCAAAAACAAAGCCTGGTTGGTTTTCAAAATAAAAAGTTAACGCAAACCAACAATGACACAATCATTGAGGCGAGGGTTTCCAAACTTTTAGCAGGTTGTTTATATCAATTAATGAGTGCATGTAGGGTTTATCAGAGAGGAACTGGACAGCAGCCAGGCAAACATGGGAACTCCCACTATATGCAGGCCTGAGGGGTTTAAATTCTGAAATCAGGTAGTGAAAACATTGCTGTGCCTATAAGTGGACAAAGTGTGTTAAACTGAACAAATAAGCAAACAAAATAATGATTAATACGCTTGTAATGATACACTGTGCCCATGATCCAATTCACAATACTGGCTTCACATTTTGGTATTCTCACAATATTTTTTTTCTTATCTTGTTTTCGAAATGTGGCACTACTGTTTTGTGGTTGTTGTACATTTAGTCAGTTCCATAATTTTATGTCATAGATCGCTAAATTTGGTGATTAGGAATCGTGAAAATCATTCTGGAGCTGTGCTTGTGTCCCTTTCCACACCCCACTCACGTCCCCCTTCTCTGTATAACATTTACAGATAGTGCAGAGCAGAGCGAGTCGAGAGAGGGTCAGATAAAGAAAGAGAGGAGAGAGAGAGTTAGAAAGTGAGAAAGAAAGAGAGAGGGAGAAAGAGAGAGGGAGAAAGGGAGAGGGAGAGAGAGAGAGAGAGAGAGAGAGAGAGAGAGAGAGAGAGAGAGAGAGAGAGAGAGAGAGAGAGAGA
>JBBIGA010000001.1:48215740-48226939 GCA_037576975.1 Alestes dentex | reverse complement strand
ACACACACACACACACACACACACACACACACACACACACACACACACACACACACACACACACACACAGAGTGCTGTGCTAAAGGTAAGCGTGTGGTCATGTCTTGGTTTTGCCCGTGGCCCGATGCAGTGGTTCTGTAGCAGGCAGGCCAAGCCTTGATGCTGATTCAGGCCTACAGGGGATCACGAGCTAGAATCTAACCGCAGATACGCCCTGCTTTCTCCGCTGCCCCTCCTGACCCCGCCTGCAGCCTCTCCGGCGGCTCCTTCAGCCTGCACTCGCCAGTCAGACTATAACACTCAGGTGCAGATGAACGATGACAGGCCAGGACTAAATACTGAGGTAAGTGGTAACAACAGAAAGAGATGAGCAACTTCAAAAAGACAAATGCATGAAGTTATAATTAATGAAGTAAATATTATCTGTATCTGACTATTTAATTATGGCTTCTAATAACTGTTCTTCAACTTAACAGTAATTTTTAGGGATTCTGCTGGTTGCTGTCCCTTTGCTTCATCACTATTTGAAGTGATGCCTTTAAGAAAAAGTGGCAATTTCACAAGGGGCCATATCGCCATCTATGCTTCCTGTTGCGCATTGCAATTTGTCAGAATTGTTGTGCCATAAGAATAATGTACAACAAAATTATTAAATTTTTAAGCCAAATCAATGTGGTATTGTTACATTGCTTTAAAAAAAATAGTAAATGCTTAAAAAGAGTTTCTTCCAATTTACAACAAAGCAAAATGCAAGTTTTTAATTTAACCTACAAGCATAAAAATTAGAACATTTGGTCAGATTCTGAAGAAAAGAGTAACAGCAGGCATGCAACATATTTAGAGTTTTTAAGTTGGCATCTTTGATGGCCAAACAACTAAATAAACTGTACTTAGTCAGAAATGAACAGAATACAGTTCAGAAAACCAAATGGGATGTGAAAAGCAAAGTGGCATTTAATTTGTCCAGCTTTTATAGATATTAAGAGAGTTTTTTGGATCTATCCATAACACAAACGGGTGTGCATTTTTTATTCAAAAACTTCAGGGCTTTCTGGCTTTTCATTTTTCTGCTTTCATTTTACAGAACAGTTGTGTGTTGTCACAAATAACATGACATTCCCTCTGTTGTTTAAATAATGTCCATATATGACATGCAAACATTATGCCGTGGTCTTAACTAATCATCTTTGGTGACTAACTGATGCAGCCCTAACTCACACCCTGCCCTTTTCTCCTTCAAGTGGATGCTGAAGGACTGGTCCATCCGCAGACCAGCTTTAAATTGGTGTTCACAAGCCTCTGATAGACAACCATTAAAAGATAAGCAGTGTGTAAAGCCAGCAACTGAGAATGCAAGGGCCTGGGTTTGAGTGAAGGGGCTGTGCACAGCTTCATGTCCAAAAATAAATAAATAATAAATAAAGCGCATTAGAAGCTTGACGTAAATAAGGGTCAAAATCTTCGGAGAGCAGATCTCTCATCATGCTTTACTGGCTGATCCAAACCGAAATCACTTATGGTCTTCATTCAGGGAGCAAGCTATTAACCATATTGTATCAATCGTAACATTCAATATTCTGTAACTCTGAAATGAATATGCTAGTGAGGAAATAAAGTGTATGCCAGCATACAGGCCTTTAGGATTTAAGGGGTTAAAGAGGAATTAACAGCATTTCCAGCCCACTGAGATCAGCAACTTTGGAGCACCTGGACACGTTAATAGATTCAATTAAGGCCATAATTAGTTGGACGGAGCCAAAAAGCTCTAGGGAAATGGTGCAGACCTCTTCAGGGGCCACTTCTGCCCGACCTGAAGAAACATCCAAGACTCACATCCATCCAAAGCCTCAGTCAGGAAGAAAAACAACACATAAAAAATGCGACATGCAAGGAGGGGGGTCCTGAGCTGGTCGTGGGTGGTGCAGCTGATGAGGGTGGAGTTTTTGGAGAGAAAGAAAGAAAGGGAGAGGGGGTGTTCTGTGGCTAGAGCTCTTGATGCATTAGCATCACCAGAGAGAGGTAATTCATCATGTGCTACAGCAGCCCACACTGGAACCACGTGTGGTGGCTGGGAGAGGAACTGAGGGGGGGTATCCTGTAAATCAATTAAAAAACAAAAGCCCTCACGTCGAGCACCAGATTTCTTTAACGAGCCAACGGGAAACAGCTAATTGGCCGCTGGTCTGCATGAGGAAGGCTCTGGGTCCTCAGAGGGTTTTTGGGGTCCTTACCCCATCCGGAACACTGTTCCATTCGCATTTTATGGTTCAATCTGCATTGATTCTTTTCCTTAGTTTTATAAATGGGCAGCATCACTAATGGTCCATCTTTCATTCAGGTTTTTCAACCCTTAAAAGACAACAGCTTTACTGTCATCTAGTTCAAATGTAATTATAACTACATGATTATTAGACGGAGAATTACATTTGTTTCATTTTCAATCTGTATCGACAGGTTTGCATCTACACTTTGCTCTGTTTTTCCTATTTGTCACATCGAACAGAACATATATGAAGTCAAAGTAACAAAGGAGTTTTTTCTGTCTGCAAAACAAGCATTTCAAACTCTACATCTTCTACTTGGGATGGTCTGAAAGTTTAGAAACTTCACTTTCCACAGAATTCCTCTGCTCGTTCTAAGGCATGTGAGAAATAATTCACACCAAGCTTTTGTTAACACTTGCAATAACTGCAGCTTCTATGGGTTAAAACATTCCAAAACATTCTCCCATTGATCCAAGACCATCAAAACGAGACAAAAACAAAAATGTAGATGATGTAGATGTGCGCAATGTGACAAACCCTCATTTTGCTCGCTACACCAAGAAGGGCAAAATATCTTGTGAGATACACAGTGGGGGTGGGGGTGAGGGGGGGGGGGGTTGAGAGAGAGTACCGCAGGGACCCTATTCATTTCTCATCAACGGCGGCAGGTGCAGCACACCAAGGTTACTTTGCATTCGCTGCATACTGGGGGTCACCTTATGAGGTCCACCTCCCCCACACACATTCGCACACATACACAGCCCCGGTGAGGACGGCACAGCGATCATTGGTCCCCTGCGGACAGGAAAGGCACTCAGATACGCCTCAGAGGGCAGTCGCCGTTGACAACAGCCTATCCCTCTTCACAGGAGAAAATACATATATATATAAAAAAAGATTCCCCAATTCCAGCAGACAGAGGGCCTAGCCTTTCCAGCCCATGCAAATGGGGGGGTGGGGGGTAGACAAGAGGCATGCGAATAACGGAGACTGGTGGGGTGGGGGTTGGGGGGGGGCTTGTCAGTCTCCTTTCTCAACATGTGCGGAAGGTACAATCAGGTCAATTCAATTCAAAGCCGATGCGACAAGCTAATTTTCCAGCCCGGTCATCTGCGGCCGCCTCAGAAGAGAGGCTGACATTGACAGTAGTCATTACAGTGACACCGGCTACAACCTGAGGAGAGGAAGAGGGGAGGAGAGGAGAGAAAGAGAGTGTGGACAGGACACTCTCCGAAAGGGGCCACAGTGACACCCCCACCTGCCATGTCCGGGGGAAAAAAAAAAAAAAAAAAAAAAAAGAAGAGAAATCTCTAGCCAAGCAAGAAATAGAGTTATAAGTTATATGCACACATCAGTTCTGAACCCTTTGATACAGCACTGGACTAACAAGCATACTGATCCTAGACATTAGTATGTGGAGACTCTCTTTTAAGTCATTAGCATTGGCCACTTCGCCTACTAGCCATTAGGAAAGGAGACTTTGCTGAAAAAGTGCAAAATGTTTGGTTCTCCTGGAAGTTAAGACAAAGATGAGGTTCTGCAAAAGCCTATGCCTCAGACTTACAGTTCATTCCATACATCTCCAGCACATCCTCAACCCACTCCTGCCACCCAGTGGACAGAAACAGGTTTGGTGAAATCCTCCAGAAATGCTCCGACCAAAGTGAGCGCACCAACCAAACACACATTCTTCCAAAACTGATGAACTCCTTGATGAAAGGAGCCAAAGGATACAAGATTTCCTCTGTTAATTATTTGTCACAGACATATTACTGTATTCAAATTGGCACAAACTCGGCTGATTAAGACATGGCTGAGGTAGGGAAAACAATAAAGCTCAGCCTAATTACTCAACCCCCCCACCATCTGAGGACCTGAAAACATTTAATAAAGAAAAATGTCAATAGACTCAGTGACACAATGACAAATACATTAACTATTCCCATGAATATTTGATGGCTTATCTTGACAATAATGTGAAATATTACCTTTTTCCTAATTGACAGTCATCTAATGAAAGAGACAAAAAGCACTGGCAGACATTCTGAGTGAAATTCTTAGGAGCACAGCAGATTATTGCTTCTTTAATAGCTAAGAAGAGGAACGTAAAAGGGGGTGATATTTATTGGTCTGATCATAGAAACGTTTAAATAAATCGCCATATCAGCATGTCACTTAAAAATGTCATATTTGCACATTTGAGAGTTACTTCGCAAATTGAAAACCTTGAATTAAATCTGGGAGTAATATCGCCCAATTAATACATTTCATAAAGGGATGACATCCTGTCAAAACTACTGGTTTACAGTCTGTGCAACAATTTAAATATTTTCTGTAGAATAATCATATTCTGTTCTTAACATTATCCTGTTCAAGCTTACATATAAACCTCAAGGTTCAGTACGAAGGAATCCTACGTAGTTCACAGCTGCATATTTGCAGTATAAAAATCTGACAACTCTGCTACACTATAGTATCACACTAGTCAATGCTGAAATGTGAAAGTCACACAAAGTGACAGATTCCATAGATTTTATGTCTCTTAATTTGTCCTTTGGCCATCAAAGTACACACACTACAAGACTTGCCCAGAACAAAACACCACACACATTTACAGACTGCGCTCACAAACCAGAGTTCTGACCAGCAACCCTGTCTTTCCTGAGATCTCACGATCTTCTTGTGAACAAATGTGACTTTAGACCAAAATGAAAAAGGACAGGTGTCAGCAAGACACCTTACAGAGGCAGCTGTGTGTGTCTGCAAGTCTTATTTATACATTTCTGATTAGGATAAATGATTTTTATCCTTCTATTTAGGTCTCCTCTCCTTTCAGCTCGGTCTGTCACCCATGTGAACATTGTGTTTTGCAGCATTTTGAATGAGAGAATCTGCATTAAAAGATAGATTCAGAGATTAGGGAACACATGCAAAACCTGTCAGCCTCAGATCTCTCAGTCAGGTGTTTGAAACAGGATGCAGAAATGAGTGGGCTGAATTTTTATCCGTTCAGTAGATGCATGGTCTTATGAGATGTGCTAGACAGTATGGAATGAATGAAATGAGAACTACTATAAACTCTAAAATAAGAAACTTGAAGATGGTTTAATAAACAAATGCCATGCTTAATTTTGGGTAGTGTTTGCATTATTTTGTCTGATCTGTTGGCTTAGTGACTCCATATGCAAGTCAGCTCTCCTAATACAGTATATTAAGTGAGGCCATGGACTACAAATCAGGCAACAATAAACACAGCGGGTAGCAAAGAAAGCCTCATTCAATCAATCTGATGCAGCCTTTCAAATTTCAGCAGCACTGAAGAACCTTGTAAGAAGGGCTAACTATAATACTCCGCAGTGGAAAGGCGATACAAAACTGCTCACTGAAAAATCTGACAAGATCCAGGCAGAAGAAGAGACTTTAAACATAGCCATTGTTAATATCAGTTATAATCATCTTTAATGAAATATTAATGCTAGTCCTTAAAAAGCTCTTGTCAAATGGATTTGACTACAAAAGACTAACACTTTGCCCTGTTAAGCTGTGGTTTGATTTGTGTTGGAGGGCATTTTATTAAAGGGATGAACAACGCCCCCTGCTGGTCTTACAGTGCCACTGCTCTCAGGCTCTGAGCCATGTCAATGGCAGCTTATCAGAGCCCCTGAAATTGGGTGCAAGAGGGCATTATAAAGCTCCTTTTACCCAGCTTCAATGTGCTGCCAACAGCTAGAAACCTTTTAAAACCTGATTTCCACACCTGATCACTGAGCAGAGTAAAGGACAGCTGTATATGGCTACTGAGTGTGAATAAGTTGTGGCAGCAGAGGCTTAAAGAAGCCAATGACTCTTAAAGTCTTGGGTAAAAGTCAATAGTGTCATCTGTTCTGAAGCAGTTGAGTACATCGTGATTACTGTTATCAAGACTAGACTAACTGGCACAAAGTAACGTAACTAACGTAACGCCTAACCATCTAATATTTAACTTAATGACATTATAAAGCACCTTTTTATTTGTTCATAGCTTTCAGGGGCAAATCGACTTCTTTAACTTTTTTTTTGCTCTTTTACATCTTGTTTGCTATGTTATGTCAAAATACTGATACGTCTCTAAGCGGACACATGTATATGCTAGATGTTTCGTGTACCATATCATTTAGCTTCTGGTATAAACCAGACACTTCTGGTATAAACCACTGCATGCCCCACTCTGGGTCAGATTTTTAGTCAGGGTCTAAGCCAAGTCCTGGACTACATTCTTCTTTTCAGTGGAGTTCAGCATGCTGTGTAGTCCAGGACAAGGCTTAATCCCTGTCCTGGAAACCAGATCTGTATAATATATCATTAGAGCTCATAGAACTCACTCAACTTCAGTGTCCTGTTTAGGGCAGCTGGTAGCCTAGTGGTTAGGGAGTTGCCCCTGTGATCAGAAGGTTGTGGGTTCGAATCCCTTGACTACTAGTGGCATCACTGAGATACCCTTTAGCAAGGTACCGTCCCCACACACTGTTCCCTAGGTGCCCCTTGTTGGTGGCAGCCCTCTGCTTCAGTGAATGGGTTAAATGCAGAGAAAGTGTTGTGCGGTGTGGTGCGTTCACGCATGACTATAAGGCCACTTTACTTTTTGGATGAGTGTTCAGAGATTTCACAAAGACTAAGTAAAGCTGCATGGCAGACAACAGTCAATAATATTAGGTTCGGACAGTACAATATTTAACTCATTAAATAATCAGAAGGTTTTATACTCACATGGACGACTTTGTAGAAGTAAGCGTACTGACGTGCTGTGTTCTTGTACTGGCTGAGGACGTCCTGAATTGCTTGAGTGGCCAACAGGTGGCGCACCTCCTCCTCCTCGAAGTATAAAGGGGTGTCATACTCATTGGGCAGGGTCTTGATGTAGGGTAGCCAGGGAGAAGCTGGGTTTGCCCGTTCGCAGAGCAAGTGGAGGGCGAGTGTCACGTTGCCCATGGCCTGCAGAATCCGGTCCTGACTGTATAAAGGGCCTTCAGATTGAAGGGACAGCAAACTGTTTAGGAAATGTGAGCTTTATCCAAGTGTATTAAACACATACTAGGAACACGTATGTCTATTAAAATATATACAGATATTTAAACTCATGTTACAATTGTTTATTTAATCTGGTATTCAAATAAGGAATGTGGAACAAAAAAAAAGAAATACAACAAAAGATCTCTTTCTCTATGAACATCTAAAGTGGCTAAAAGAAGATTTTTAAGAAGAGGTTAAACAGAAGATAATCCACTTGCACAAAGTAGGAAAAAGTCATACTAAAAAAAAAAAAAAGACCCCTATGAACTGTCACCAACTTAAAGCTTTCTTTTATCATTGAGTGAAAGGAGAAAATCAAGCTCTTTTCTTGCTTGAGATCTTAGAAAATCCTAGAGTTCAAAAGGTCATGGATCAAGACACATTTCGTAGATCCTCACCAAGAACAGAGTTTTTAGCTGATTCCACGGTCATCAGCATTTTTCGGGGAATCCAAAGAAACAGCTCTTCTGCCTGTAGATGACAGGGTGAGTAAGTAAGTGAAAGAGGAAAAGAGATTCTGGACACGACAGAATTGCGCATCTGGTTTAGAAACCATGTCATATATAACTTTTCACTTTTCACTTGCAAAATCAGACCAGACACGGGCTAAACAGTGGAGAAAAGAGTTCGTCTCTCAGCTACAAATTTAAACACAATCCATTTAAATGAGCAGGGTGAGCTGAAAGGGTCTGTAATTGTTCACTGTGTTGTCCTGGGTCATTTAATGGCTGAGTACATCACAGCTCTAGGGTTTCGACCAGCATGAACGAGGGCAATTGAAAACATCAATAGGGACTTGCGCTGCAGCCATACGGAAGCATATTGACTGCTGAACTCAAAAGATGACCAATCAATAACTACTCTTTTTCCTCAACCTTCAATGCTCAGGTTATGCTGCAATTCCGGCTGTTTTTAATAAGCTAACAGGTTGTGCTGAAGAAAATGGCAATGATTTTGAAAGGATGTGGATAAAATAGATTTCTTCTCTAACTACCTGTTGATTTAACTGCTTAGATCAACTCAACATTCAATTGGAATGATACTGAAATTCACAGGGCAGGGAGCACAACTTATTTCTATATTAAAGGCATTAGATATACCAGGGCCCTCTAAAACACACTTTTATCTAATCATCAGATGTCCTGAAGACCTTTGTTACCTGAATCAAGAGTATTACATTAGGGTTGGAACTGAACTTTGTAGGAGTTGACCCAAGCTGTTATGGAAATGCATGGCTGACCAATTCTAAGGGGATAAAATTTTAATAACGAATTACATTTGTTGATATAATTTTCATTTAAATTTTGCACTTTAACAGTTTTAGTTGCCAAGTCCTTTACAGACCAATCTGATTTTCAGTTCAGGAGTTGAAGCTATCAGATAATACTTTGTGGTTCTGCTTTCTGTTACTTCTTGTTTTTATTACAATTGTTTCTCTTTAAATGATACATTGTAACAAGTTATTCTAATTAAAAAAAGTTCCTTTTTTGTCATGATGGTGTTTTGTAGGTCTCTCATCCTGAGTTCCCCAGTGGCACAGCTGTCTATAGATTTTTCCTGTCACCAGGACATCATGTGTTTAAGTCCCAGCAAGATCCCAAGCAAAATAGTCAGTGACAACCTATAAATGATCTGAGATATTTGCTGCTGACATTGAAAAAACTGTAATTCATCAACCTACTGATATTGGTCAACTGATACATCAGGTGGGCCCTAGGCTCTAGACCTTCATGACCAGAGCTGAATCCCCTAGATATGTGGCATCAATTACTTACATCCATAAAAGGCTTTAGAATTCTTACCAATACTCAGAGCACAACACAAACCTTGATGTCTCTGGTGGCTTTAAGACCATATCCTTCATCGGCAAAGTTAGCAATCTCGAAGCCGTCACAGGACGCTCCACATTCTGCTGCCCAAGCCATGAGCTCGGGAAAATAATCCTCTCTGCTGCTCTCAAACACCACAGAGATCCCTACAGCAGAACACAGAACCATCAGGGGGGAACGCTTGGGTAAAAATTGTGGGGTTCTGTAATTCCTGTTTGTGTAAAACAAGACAGTGCACCTTTCTGTTTCTTGCGGATCTTCTCCACCAGGGTGCGAATCTGAACATACTCCTCCCACTCCTTTCCTGGAGAAGGTGCTGCGCTGCTACACTCTGATTGCCAGATACAAAAACAGAAAAAATGAGCACAGCAGAATACTTATAAACGACATCATTCCCAATGCCCTGTTCAAGCACAATAAGAGCAAACAAATAAGAGGTATAAAACTGCACTCTTTGATTTGAAGGTGGCTTTTACACACTATTAGGATTTTTTACACTCAACTATAATGTCACGGTTATTGTTGGCAGCTGGTGGCCTAGTGGTTAGGGAGTTCCCCCTGCAATAAAGGCCGCGGGTTTGAATCCAAAGCTGGTTAGGTAAGGTAACGTGGCATTTGGCAAACACCCTTATCCAGAGCGATTTACAAATCATTAATTATAGGGACAGTCCCACTGGACAACTAAAAGTGCATAAAGACACAACGGTAGAAAGTGGGGGTTTGAACCTGCAACTTTCGGTTTCACAGGCAAGTGTTTTACCCACTAGACTACTACCACTGAAATTCATTCAGCTAACGTATTCTTTGTGACCAAAGGTAGTAAGTGGTATATAGCACACGATAAACAAGGGTCTTGCTCAGGAACCCAGTGGTGGTGTGCTGAAGGTAGGATTCGAACCCCTGCCCTCTTAGTTCAGAGGTAAGTATCCTACCCAATAGGCCACCATCACCACACACCACCCACCACAAACATCAGTTTCTTTGGTACACCAAAAATAACCAGATGACGCACAGCTCTGGCCAAATATGCAGCCAGAGCCATCTTCTTGATATTCTGCCTGCCATAATGTAACATGTAAAAACATTTACTAGACAGTACATAGATGAGAAAAGGAGAAAAGGAGACGGGTCTTAAGATCTAGTTACATCTAGACATGCTACAGATTACATGATGGTTACTGTGGCATACCGGATACTGTACTGCATACTGACATGAGTAGTATGTGGCACAATGCTGTATGCTTTACACAGTACACACTATTTCAAAGATAGTCATTATAAATGATCAAAATTAGACATTTCGATGTGTTTAATTGGAGCAAAAGGAGAAGGGGATACAACCAGTGTTTCTTATGGAGACAGCGCTATTCTAATGACTGGCCTTTGCATTCTTGTTCATTGGCTGGTGTAGCAAGCATTAAAAAGTCTGAGAACATTCATCTGTGTAGTTAGTAGGGTTGCACCGATACCGATACCAGTATCGAGGTCGATACTTCGTTAAAATACTCGTATTTTATAAACTTTAAAATGTTCCAATTTAGTCCGAAGAAGTATTAAATTAGTATACTTTCTAGTACACTAAAAATACATGGTCCGTATACTTGCTATACTTATACTCAAGCCTACTTAATAAAATGAACTTCAAGTATACTACTTTTTGCTAAGGGTATGCTTGTTATAATCTGTAGAAGAGAAAATACTTGCACTAAGAAATATTGGTATTGGTACTCGGTATCGGCAAGTACACAAAAATACTCATACTCTTATCGGTTTGTAAAAAAGTGGTATCATTGCATCCCTAGAAGTTAGTATATAATCAGCTCCTACTTAAAATACCCAAAATAAAATCAAGTCTCGACTGAATCTGAAAGTTTTGAAGTTTGAATATGAATATTATTTATAGTTACAGCCCTAGATTCTACTATCGTATAAAACAGAAGCCTTAATCATCTGCAAAAATGTTTAAAAACTGTTTTAAAAATAATGCTTAAAAACTGTTTCTTCATTTTTTTTTATATATACATAACATATACATATATATGTATATGTGCATATAT
>JBBIGA010000001.1:48180369-48190655 GCA_037576975.1 Alestes dentex | reverse complement strand
CTCTCTCTCTCTCTCTCTCTCTCTCTCTCTCTCTCTCTCTCTCTGTGTGCTGCCTGCCTCACTTAGGAAAAAAAAAAAACCAGGAGTTTAAAATAAGCCCTGTCGTCTCTCTGGATGAAACCCGCAGTGCACTCTAATTGATTTCTCCTTCCTGTGGAAGCTGCCCGCCATACAGAAAGTGGGCCGAGCACGCAGTTTTAGCCTGTCACAGCCCATGAGTGCTGTGATTAGCTAAAGTGGGGGCTCTGCCATCCTCGGGGCTGCTCATGACCTTTTCTGAGGAGAGGAGGCGGAGGAGAAAGATCACCACCTCAGGGAGTGAAACGGCAAAACAGCAAGAGAGAAAGAGAGAGAAAGATAGAGAGAATGTGGGTGGCGATGAAGAGGAGGTGATGAAGAACAGTCTCTAAATACAGAAGTGTTTGTTTGAAGGAAAACTCCAACCGTTTTCAACATAATCTCTGTCAGCTGCCTCTGCATCTGTCTGCACGGCATCAATTACCACAGATAATAACTTTGACACATTTCCCTGTATTTAGAAAAGAACAGAAAGTCTGCTGATTTGAAACACACTTATAACAGAAGCCACTGGGTAGCCGCTGAATTCTGCAAATAAAAATCTCTTGAGTGTATAATGTAAATATGAAACTAACACAAAAATACTTTCCAACACGGAGGCAACAGAATAAAATAGCATTTACAGTTCATTATAAATTGTATTCATTTTAGAAATCACCACTGGACCAAATCAATCATTGGAGTCCTTGATCAACTGTCCTATAACCATATAAACTTCTATAGGCCACCTGTTGGAAACAGTTGCTCCAACTGCCGCTAGACCAGTTTGACCACCATGGGTCACCTGCCCACCCTCTAACCAGATTACTACTCACATAAATTATTACTCACACAGACTCAGATGGAAGCGACTGCTACAGATTCTAACGGATCATCTGTGATCAAGTTTGCACTCTTTTGTCTCTTATTGTTAGTCTTTTCCCTAGTGTTATTCTTCGATTCTCCCTAGTTATCCAGTGTCGACCACCAGAGGACAGGCTCCCCTTTTAAGTCTTGGTTCCTCCTAAGATTTCTCTCTAAAGCTTTAGGGAGCTTTTTCTTGCCTCTGTCACTTTTAGCTTGCAAAGCTGGTCCTGTTTCTGAAAGAAATAAGCATAAAAGTTTTACAACATTTGCAAATAACTTCTGAAAATGTAATGAAAGAAAAATGTATATGTTTCACAAAAAATGTTCACTGACAATTCAAAAACTGCCCAATGGCTTCTACTATAAGTGAGATTCAGCATGAATGAATTCTGTTCTTTTCTGGCGACAGGGAGTAAAATTATCTGTGGTAATCGACTGTACACTACAGACGTAGGATAGAGGTTCGGTAAAAAAAGACCAGGGTATTTCTTTAATGCTCCTTCTCATAAAGACATCCAGCAGTGAAGCAGCGAGAACAGATGATGAGGGGCTGCTATGCTGGCTCAGCTAAGCATGAGAAGCTAAATAAACACAGTGTAACGCAAAATCTCATGTGAAGCACAGCCATGCAGGCCTGTTTTATTGCTCTGTGTTATTGCTGAAGTCTGAGAGATGTTTACACAGTGGTTCAGGTTATTGTCTCCGGCTTCCAGAGGACAAGCAAGTATGTGTTGGGTTTGGACCGTCAAAGTCGCTGAGTCTGGAGAACTCATGTTGCAATAAAAGAGCATGACTTCAAAAGCATTCAGTATGAGCCCTTTAGACTAGCGTGCCTCTGAGGTAAAGCGAGGCGAGAAACAAAACCCAGTGTGGTGAATGCAAAAGTATTCATCTGAACTTTGAAAAGTACAAACTTTCATGGTCTGAGTTAATTTCAGATGCAGTTGCCTTCAGGTCATTTCCAGGTTAGCAGGTATCCTTTAAGCACCGTAGTGAGACAGCATGTCTCCTGCAGGGCTACACAACCCCCTGCAAGCATGCAGGAAATCATCTCAAACCCACACGGCTCTCTGTTGTCTGCTCTCCTTTTTTCAGACGCATTTAAATAAGCAGCTCTGAAGCATGGTGTGAGAAATCTTCCAACACAAACCATCGGTTTAACAGAAAATAAGGCTTAATTTCTCACTTTTATCTTCTTTTTATACGTTGATTCTACATATCTATATACCCAACTAATGATGAATATTGATGCATTACTAAAATGACAATGTTTAATGTCATTATTTCATTTTCCTTCTTAATAGTACAGGCTAAAGCCTAGCCACATATAAACTGTATGTTCCTACAATGAAATCAGAGTATAGCGCCTTCATTCAAAGCAGAAAGAGCACTGCTCCTCTAACTGGATAGTGATGAAAACTAGAAACTGCAATCACTCAGTGCTTAGATTCATGTGAATTCTGCACTCGCACAATGAAAATCATGTCTCTAAATTATTGAAAGCAATAAACACATTTTGATTAAGCTTTATTTACATAGCTATTACAGAAAATCTGCTGGTATTTTGATATAATATACTACATATAGTGTCCTCAAGCTTGAGAATGGCGTCTTTGAATAAAAACAGACAATGATAATGATGATGAATGATAACTATGATTATCATCACATGTATTATTATTAGAATACAACTTAGTAACTAAGTTATTCCTGGTCTCCTTAAGTGACAATCCAAGGGTTTCTATTTTATTTGATAAGCGTGGCTCTAGCACAGCAAAGCTATGCCTAAAAAAAAAGGTAAGTCTGTCATTTTTCTTCACAGTGGCCATGAACTTCTAACTGTTCTTAAATCCGCATATCAGCTCAAACTAAAAAAATAGTTTTAGATTTAACAGTAAGTGAAGGCTTGAGGCTTCAGAGGATAAAAAAAGTGCAGTCAGGTCAGAGAGGGTGGAGGGTGAATAAGCATAGCCTATAGTGCATACGTACATTCTGCAGGGTGTCCTGGTACTTAGACAGAGAGGAGAGCTGAGACTCGGAGTGATACAGAGACAGTCCTTTCCTCAGCATCTTCAGATCTCCAATGTTTCCCTGTAAAATAGTCACACAGAAAATCATTGTTTTTATACACAAAGGCATGTAAACATTATACATGGACTAAAAACAACTAAACTAAATACATGCAGAACGCAACAATACCGAGCTGATCTGATAAAGACTAGGATGTAACATCACTATTAATTCCCTTTAACACCTTGTGGTTAAAGGACCATTGCTTAACAGCAGACTGAACACTGACAGAGAAAACAACACATCATTCGATGAACTACTAAAATGCCAATGCATTTTCCTCAAGCATTTTTGCAAATGCCACTAAATCTAATGGGACGTCATCCATATTTAGCATTCTAAATATGCAAAATCTGCACTACGGCACCAGTATGTAATTTGTGGTTGATCTGGCGTTTCAAATTGTTCTGTTCTACTTATCAGTGGGTCAAAATGACCCTCTTTGCTGTAGTAAAAGAAATAGCATTCACTTCTAGTAAAAAGAAATAGCATTCACTTCACAGCTTGAATTTGGTGTATGTGTATATGTCAAGGTTTTTATTTTTATTTTTTCACAATATCGTTTTTTTTTTCGCAAATGTCAAACAATCTAGAGGGACGTCCTCCATACTGCACTTGTGTGCAATATTCTCCAGCAGACTACCAGTATACAATTTCTGTTTGAATTTGTTAATCTGCTGTTTTATAGCACTTGATTTGGCAGGGGATCATTATGTCCTCAGTTGACACTTTGCTCATCTACTCTTTACACTCAGGACTCAGTCAAGGACGATTCATATCAAAATTAAAGCTTTATCTTCATTGTTCTTCTGTTGTTTTGAAAACGGAAGGGCTGAGGAAGGGTCACAGCTTGTCTGGCTCATTACCATCTCATCTATTTGATTAGAGGAGGAAGATGCCACTCAAGTCAATAAATTGCCCTCCAAGTCTCTCAGGCAGCAGTCATTAAGCAGAGAGTCTCCTCCATCAGCAATCTGAATTATTATTGATGAATTCTGGTTGTTATGACTGAGAGCTTGCCAGCAGGACGCATCGTGTCTCCGAGCTCAGCCCGCTTCCAGACACGGTTTTATTTCCACTTGGTTAATCCAGCTTTCTGGAAGAGGAACAGGACTGGAGCGCTGCAGAGGGACTAACACAGAGGAAACACATCCCCAGTGTTTGGACACACAGCTGCAGCATGCAGAAATCTGACCATCGGCACAGGGCTCCGGCACGAACCCACACAAGCTTCCAAACATAAGAAAAGAAACCACAGTGCAAGACTTTCCAAATATTGCAAAAGTCTCCTTTTGTATTTTCCTGATGGTTTGGGCAAACAAATTCAATTTCTTACAAAAATGATTACACATACTGGTGTATTGTGCTGCCATCCAATGTAATAACCCAAGACTTCTAGGATAAGCCATAAGAACTCAAAAGCTATCCCAGAAAAAAAATATTGTGTCAAATACGTTTCAACAGTTTTTTACACTGTTCTGTTCAGTACATTTTGCACTATGACTTTTTGGTGGTGAACTCATTCAAGAAAAAAAAAACAAAACACCCCGATATGCAGAAAAATAGTAAGCTCTTTTTTCTTAGTGCATTGTTGCTCCGATAAAGATCATAGGCACACCCTCAAACATTCCACAAAAGGTTGTCAGAGCAAAGTCATAGGTCATAGAAGAACCATTTTTGGTTCCTTAAAAACCTGTTGTAAAGAAAGATTGCGAAGTGTGAAGAAACTTTAAAAGTCTTAAAGTACTTTCACCTTAATGTAACTGTGAAATTTAGGGGTACTGCCATTATGTCAATGTTCTTTCAACTTTAAAAAGTTTCTTCACTGGAAGAAAGAACATGGAAAGAACCCTTGTCAGCACCTTTTTTTTTAAAGAGTGTAGGAAAAGTCTACTAATGTCTAGTAAATCAATAAAGTGTATCTTGTTCCCTAATAAATACATACGTACAAACATACATACACATAAATAAATGTTTAAAAGATTTTTTAAATGTTTTTTTGTTCCTCCGAGCAATGAGGCTGCTTTATATGTTGTTTTATATATTTATGTATATTTCTCTCATGTTTCTCATGGATAGAAAACTTTTGATAAACAACGAAGTGAATTCTGTCCTTTGTCTCATATAATATAAAAAGCCAGATCTGCCCATGTGGTGTTGTAGGTCAAAAGTTGAAGGAATGTTGAGTTATGGAGCTGAGGAACGGTCTCCCGTCACACTTCATAAATACTGTCTGAAACTGTGATGTGATGTAGCTTAGCTGCACCTGGCAAAAGAACTCAACACGCAACTGTTTGGGTGTGGAGCATCTCCTGAGGATCTGCCCAGGTTGCCCCACGCTAGTGTGTGTCATACTGATGAGACTGTGTGGCGTCTGATCCAGTTTTGCACTTGATATTATCTATCTAATGGAGTACTTTCTCTGAGGTCTGGGAGCTGATCTGTGTCCTATTCACTTTTTCTTTTATGGAATCGCTTACGGGAATAATAGCATGTGTGTATGATTATCCTGTGTCTGGCTTTTCTTCTCCCCAAAGCTGCTCTCTGTGTGCTGAATGCTGCTGTGTGCCAACAGCTCATAGCTTTTCACTTGAAAGGATTACTGGAGCTTACAGGCGGTTGTGTCCTTTTTCTACATAAAAAAAGAACTGTTTATGTGGGTATGGGCGTGTTTAGTGTTTGTTTTTGTCTATTTTGAGGGCAAAAATAGAAAATCACAGAAAACAGGGTAACCCACAGGACCAGGATCAGTATTAGGAGACGAAACATAATTAACCAAAAAATGTGTGTGTGTGGTGTGTGTGTGTGTGTGTGGTGTTTGTGTTTGTTATGGAACAGTCCCTGTATTGTAAACGGGAAAACGGCTACAGCTCCACCTGAGCTTTGTGATTTTGTTCTCAACTTCCTATTATTATTATTGGCTGCTCCTCATTCAGTCACAGTCACACTGCGGTGTCCATCTCCAGGAAAACGCCGGACCATTTCCTGGAACCGATGAAAGTTCTGCTGAGCAGACGTGACTCAACCGCCCCAGCTCTCAGCTGGTGTTCTTGTCTTTGTATTAAAGGGATGAATAATGTTTTTAAAGTTTCTGCTCTTGTGAGTGGAAAAAGACCTTTATCACATTAAAAAACATGTTTAAAACTGAACAAAAATGATATTTCAATCTGCGGTGGGCTGGCACCCCACCCCACGTGATCTTTCTATTCTACTCATAACATTTTACCAAGCGTGAAAAACACTTTAAATTTGACTGTGTGACTGTGTTTCAATGGTCTTTTTTAAAAGCCTTCATTACTATGAATGTTTCTGAACAAATGTTTTCATTAAACAAAATATCTGTGAAGGATAAAGTTTTTTTTTTAAAAGAGGCAAAATAGATTAATCAAGTTTGATTTACATTGTAATTCAGTTCAAGTGCGAAAAGAAGGATTGAGAAAAACTTGGTCTTCCATCAGTCCACAATAAGGCAGATTGAGTCACACAACATGACAATAATCCAAACACTGGAGTAAACCAACAACAAAGCGGCTCAGATGGAAGAAATGACATATTTAAGAATGGCCAAGTCAGTCCTGACCTCAATCCTTCAATGGCCTGAACTTAAGCAGCCCATTGAAGAAAGACTTCTCAAATGTATACAGAAACTGAAACAGTTTTTGGACTGAAAAAAAAAAAAAATAGGTTACAGAAAGCATCTCGCAGAGGCTGCTGCCAAACTATGAGGTTGTACTCATTACTCAATGTAAGGGTTCACATACTTTTGAACGCAATACAACCGGGTATACTGGCTCTTACCTGGGATAATACCTGCTTGTTGTCGTCCTCTAAAATCCGGACCTTTGTGTCCAGCTGACGAATGTAGTTTGACGAGTCTGTGGAAAAGTCAGAAACGAAATGATTATTCAATTGCACATAAGAACAGAAAGTGCTTTTTATACACATTGGAGCTGGAGAAGTGATGAGTAACACTGTACAACAAAACCTGATTACTGCACTGTGGAGCCTCTAAATCACTGCCTAAAGCCTCCACAATGGGAGCATATTTAGAAGATTAGCATCTATTTGCCAACATAATCCTGCTTGTTAATAAGCAGTTTAATTGTACAAGTGTCTTTCACAGCTATTTGGTCGTCTGTGTATCTCAGTAATCCTAAAATTGCACTTCTCCTATTTAGACACCGATACACAATATCGCAGGCCAAAATGCACCTGCACAGTTTCAAATGAAAGACATCTGTCAAAGAAAGAGAATTCCGGGGCAGAAATACGCAGCTAAACCCAAAAAACAGACAATGGCAGAAAACCTTGTACTTTAAACACATAAAAAAACAAAAACAAAAGAGCTATTCGGTCGAGTGAAAGTTCTGCTACCTCTGACATAGATCAAGAACTGAGGATTTCCTCAATCTATTGTGCCTGTGACTATCTCCAACGTCATAACTGGACAAACAAGGTCTGTAAAGGTCAAAGCAGTGTATATTTTTTGCAACTATATTTTTCACAAATGATAAGACCTCAGACCCTCGTTGAAAGCTTTTAATCGTGAATTACTAGTCTTTATTGTCATTGTATTATCATTATAAGTTATCTGTTTGTAGTGGTCTCCTAGTAGTATTCGCCATACATAGTTTTAAGGGGTTCATAACATGGAAAACTAGCAACTATGTAAATTTTAAATTGTACAGTTTACTCCATAGGCCATAAGGTACACACATAGAAACTAAGCCGCCTGTTTTAGATTCATACAACATATATGCTACTATTAAGCCTGCAATGTTTTAGCCCTACCCATAAACACTGAACTTATGGGATTAATCACATATGCAAGCCTTAAAGACACAGTGACAAAAACACAAAAATACCTGTTTAACTATAAACCATGGGAAACAGTACAACATACAACAAAATGTAGAATATATGGGTCTTTTTTTCAACTTTTAATTAAAATTATGGAACCCAAAATATAGCTATGTTAATCTAACAAGTCTAAAGTGAAGCTTCAATATTAACTAGGAAACCGAGTTAGTTATAGTACTATCCACCATCTTCTACGGGTAGTATAACTAAGTACTACTTGCTTCTATCTAATCCAAAAGCTTCAGCCTTGAGGCTCTCAGGACAACATACTGTTAATAAAATGACTTGTCAGTTTGAAGAATATCAGTTTCCATAATTTGATGAATATACAGTGCTGGGCACAAATCTTACTACATAAGACTACATAGCATATAATACTACATAAGCGCAAATAGTTATAAATACAGCAAAATAAAGATTTCTTTGTTAGAAGAATATAGGTTTACAGTATAGGCTTAGCTCCTCGGTAAAGTACAGCCACAACTTGGAATTGGTCAGCACCACCTAATTGAAATTAACGAAGGACTCATTAGCTGAAGCAGCTGTCGGGTGGTACCTGGTATTGATGAGTCATGATTTTCAAATATTCAAGTAGTCATTAAATTATTAAAAATCAAACAGTTCATGACAGACAAACGTTTTGGGAGGAGCAATGGGGTGGAGCATGAATGGGTTTTGTATATAATGCCCATCCCCATTAAAAGTAACCACTGGGATTCTTAAAGGAGAGATTTGGAAATGGTAAAACTAACACACACATACACATAGTTGACAGAGTCAACTTGTATTTTTTTATATACATTGTCTAAGACTTCAGGATAGCACTGAATGTCCTTTGTTAAACAAAACAGGTATGGTAAGCATACCAGGGGCACCAAAATGCCTGCATGAACAAAGCTGTGGACCACTGGTGCATTAAGCGAAAGAGCAGTTAAAGGAACTGTATGTGGGAGTGTAAAGTGTGAAGGAGATGGGTGTGGATGTGACTAGCCATGTTTTTGGAGCTGCATTCTCTGCATAGGTGTCCTGACCTCACTATCTGGAAGTAATGGAGAATCCACAAGGCAAAGAAAGGCTACAGAAAGAGTGTTCACCAAATTCCATGGTCCCTGCCCTTAAACCCCACTGTCTACTGCACAAAGATCATCCTTCAAAGAGACCGAGTGCTTCTGATCATCAGTAAATGAACATAAATATCTATCCCACAAATATCTATCCATAATAACAATAAAGAAGACATGTAGAAAGATTACAGGAACCTGAATATTGCAAAGAGAGCAAATATTTTACACACACACACACACACACACACACACACACAGGTTTTGCTTAACGAGTGTGTGCGTGCGTGTGTGTGTGTGTTCGTGTTGATGTGACGCTGTTTGAAGGGGACTGCAGAAAGACTCGTTCTCAGGGTAAAAGTCATTCTGCTGTATCACAAACACACACACACACACACACATACACACACACACACACACACACACACACACACACACACACATTTCATATTCTCTTTCTCACTCCTTCTTTTCCTCCCTCAATCCAACTCTCTATTCCTTTACATCTCTCACTATTTTCTCACTCTTTCATTCAAACTTTATCTCCATTTCTTTCTCTCTCCCTTCTCACTCTTTCACATTCCACCTCTCACATTTCTTTCACACTTCATCTCTTCTCTCTCTGTCTGTCACTTTCCATTCCCCTCGCTCTCTCTCTCTCTCTTACTCATCTGTCTCTCTTCCTTTTTCTTCCTCTTTCCCTTTCACTCTCACCTACTCTCGTTCTGCTTCACTACACCTTTCTGTATTACAGCCCATCTCTCACCATCTCACTTTTCTTTTCTACACTTCACCTTTCTCTCTCTTTCGTTCTCTCCCCCTCTCTCTTTATGCCTAATTACCTTGATTAGCTCATTGCCCCCTGCTGCCCTTTCTGCTGTAAAAAAAGTCCTGCAGAGTTACACACCTGTTTCTGTAGTCAAATTCTTACACAGCGGAACAAACCCATTAGAGTAGAGGGCACCCTGCAGAGAGCTTGGCTATGAAATTGAAAGGGCCATATTCTTTAAAACAGGACACAGGAGTCAGCTCTGTTGACCTTTTGACACCATGACCAATAAACCATGGTGGGTCATATGGCCTTTATACTCCACTTTAAAGCCAGGCAAGGCTGCTGACGCCATTTTGTATTGTCTCATTACAGGTTTGAATTGATTATCAATATCCTCACCTACCACCAGGTGTCAGTACTGCCTTGTCTATGTGTCTAACATGCTTAAGACCATAAACACAGATCGTAACTCAAAATTATGCATTTTTTTATTTCTTCAAGGAAAAAAGAAACACATGAATAATAGTGGCACACTTAATAATCACTGTTAAATAACTAGTCCACGCGCACGGCTGGGCTGTTCAGTAGTAAAACTGTGG
>JBBIGA010000001.1:48123009-48167233 GCA_037576975.1 Alestes dentex | reverse complement strand
GCTTTGTCTTTGTGTGTGTGTGGGTATGGAGAGATGTTGTTGTCAGCATGCATCTTTGTGAACACGAGAGAGAGAGAGAGAGAGAGAGAGAGAGAGAGAGAGAGAGAGAGAGAGAGAGACAGAGAGAGCGAGAGAAAGAGAGTGTGTAGAGAGGGTGAGTCAGCCATGCCCACCACCTACAAACACAAACACACCATCAATGTCTCCCCTTAGCAACCCCACCGTCAACAGCCCCTTGACACTCAGAGGACTCCCACTGATTTAGAATACTGATTTTTTTTTTCCCTGTCTTTGTGCTCTCCTTCTATCTTTCATGTACACTCATTCTTCATTTATTTATCAGTTTTTTATTTAGTCATTTGTTCTTGCTGCTTTAAACTGTATTTAACAGACAAAATTGAACATGCATATGTTCATAATCCTATTAGCCTGGCTGTTTTACTGTGTTTACTTGTAGAGCTATTTTTGTGCAGGCTTGTTTGTTTTTGTATATTGTTTTGTGGTATTAGTGGTGCATGTTGCTATTGATGCACTGACCTGATGTGACTTTATCTTCTCTGTATTTACATACTTATCTTTTTCCATATTTTGCTTTTTCAATTGTTTCTTTTCATTTCTCTGAAGTGACTCCAAATATGGCACTGTCACAGAATATAATTTGCTACTAAAACTCCAAAATGTATGCCATGCTAGAGCTGCCCTGGTCAACTGTAAGAAATGGAGGCATCTAAGAGCATCAACAGCTCACCCATGCAAATTCAAACAGCTGAGTGCTAGACCAGGTACAGCATTAAAATCGATCCTCCTGTTGCATCGCTCACTGGAGAGCCAAGCTGGTTCTGAAAGCAACATTAACATAAGAAGTGTTCTAAAATTGATTTCTGTGGCTGAATAGCCCATACGCAAGGCTAAGTATTTTTTAGAGTTTGGGTTCGGTGTCTTAGTTCCAGTGAGGAGTAATGTTAGTGCTACAGCATACAAAGAACTTTTAGACAATTACAGCTTTGTAGCAACGGACTGAAGAGCACTTTCCTATTCCAGCTTGAATGTGTGCATGTGCACAAAGTTCATAAAGACATAGCTGGACACAACTGAACAACTTTGGTATGATTTGGAATGTTGATTGCAAACCATATCTTCTTGTCCAGCATCAGTGCCTGACCTTGTAAATTCTCTTTTGACCAATTGGTTCACCAAACATGGCAAATTCTTGTGGAAAGCTTTCCAAGAAGAGTGGAAGCTGTTATAGTTGCAAAGGAGGAACCAACTCCATATTAAAGTCTATGTATGTGAAAGCAATGTTATTAAAGTCCCTGTTGGTGTAACGGTCAGGCATCCCAATACTTTTGTCCACATGTGTATATAGGTTGTGTGGTTGTTATAGTTGGTTGTTATATGATTGTCAATATAGTTTGACTATATGGACAGTTTTTATGGACTGAAGTGAATTGTATGTTTTGAAACATAATGTTTACTTAACACCTACCAAACTCTTTATCAAACTATCAAACCTGGTTTTGTACAATTTGGACCCATGTATGTTTGTTATCCAGTAACTACTTTAATTCACAAAAAAACGAATGCAGCATGGGCCTATGTACAGGTTAAACTGCTTTAATGTGGATATGGATGGATAAAAACATTAAAGTATGTTACATTTTTGCAGCTTCATCCCAAGTTATACAAGGCTAATTTTGCATGGATTACAAACGTATGATTTTTTTTCCTTGCTTGCTTTTTTGTTGTTTTTTTTTTTTTCATTTTGATTTTCTTTTATCCTGCACAGCTGGAGCTGGAAGGAGGTTTCCCAGACACAGTCCCATGTTTGATCTGAACTTTGGTCACGCTGAGATGTTTTCCGAGGGTGTATGCTATTTAGGTATTTAATGCAAAGCATTTCTCCACACACTGAGATGGGTGCACACAGTGTTTGTAGTAGAATGCAGGTGAGGAATTTTGGTCTTTTCTGGTTGGATGGACATGAGGCAGACATGACTTTTGTATAATGTGGTACAACACAGTATGTGATTTCTTTTAGCCTTCCTTGAAATATCCACAGGATACAGATGGAGGATGATTGCACAATCTTGACTTTAGAATAAAAAAATCATACGGATCCTGAAAACGTGTGTACTACTACACCCCTAACAGAGAGTGAGCTGTCAACAGCTTGTCTAATGGTCTTTCCTCACACCTCTGACTGGAGACATGCTCTGGCTTTCCTCTTCCTGCTGACAGCCTATTACAGCCTGTGGCACTTTAAGATAAAGTCTTTAGATAGCAGCGCCAGATAAAGCCATTGATAATGGTACCTGGTTTGTGTTCTCCAAGGTTGTTTCAGAGCTGAATGGGTCTGCTTGTAGTAAGGTCATATTAAGCAGACTGTTGTGAGAGAACGTGTTTCACCACAGGTTCAATAAAACAAACAAGTGACACCAGGCATTTCACAGCCTTATAAAAAAGGCAAACAGCCAGGAGGATATAGAAGAAAGAAGCGAGATGGAGAGAGAACTGCCTCTCTCAGACGATTTAGAGCTTCTCTCTGTAAGATGATTACAGCTTTCAGAGACTGCAAAAAATAAAAAAAAATAAAAAAACATGCTGGATAAAATGGCTGGGGTCCATCTGAAGCCAGTTAATGGCAATGTTTAAACTGACCTTACGATCTCCCAGCACATCGAAACTCATTAGCCACACATTGAGCCTCAGAGAGTTGTGTTACATCTAAGGTCATGCTTCTATAGAGTGGTCATATCGACTTACTCGCTAATTGGATTTCCTTCTGTTGTCTTCTTGCCTCTTTAAGTAAAGATATAGCACTTTGGGCTGTGCACTTCTGAGCTCACCCACTTTGTTAGGATAACGTTACTGTTGTTTAACAGAAGAGTGTATTCATAAATGTACGTGAACAACACAGCATATACAGAGTAAGACCATTATTGTAGATATTGACTCATGTGCCCTACATTTACAGGCCGTTTGACTGGCTTAGAATGGAAACATTATGTGGATGACCTTAAAAATGGTGTTCACGCATGTTGTTTACAATAAGGCTCTTGAAAGAGGCAGAGAGTCACAGAGAGTTATTTGGAGTGATGCCTGAGAACTACATTTTGTTCCTTAGGCAAATTTCAAAGGATTTTTGTAAATGAGATGTAAATAATAAGCCTGTCTTTTAAGAGGCTAATAATGATCATTGAAAGTAAAACAGAAGAATTAACTTGGTCTAGACCCGTCGTGGATTTAAAAATAGTCCTTGTGGGGAGTGTTCGATCATGGTGTGTGAACTGTAGGCTGCTGATACATTTGGTATGTAAGGCATAAATCCGTTTGGTACGCAAGCCGCACCTTTCAAACATTAAGAGTCAACAGTGGGGGATGTTTGGGGTCTCCAGGCTCGCTGCAAACCCGACTGGAGTTGATTCAGAAATAAACCCATGAATAAAACTGTGGCACAGCACAGGGCCGAGGAGCGCGCGAGGAAGAGAAACGGCATACCAAGGTATTGATAAGAATGTATCCTAGCAACAAGCCCCAGTGTTTGACTAAAGGGTTTGTCTGTTCTTTAGTTCTTACACCTCTCGCTTCTGCCAAATGCACACGCTCTCTCTCTCAAACTCTCTCTCTCTCTCTCTCTCACACACACACACACACACACACAAAAACAGCAGCGCAGCAACACTGTGTATAAGGAGCTGGAAAATAGAAAATACATCCAAACCTGATATGTATTTTAACTAATATCCACTCTTTACAACTGTTGAGGTTTTTGTATAAAACCTTAAACTTTCAGTAGCATGTCTTGATGCCCACAGATTGAATTCAGCACTATAACTGTAATCTTTAAAGAATTCCAGAAGCTGTGGTCTGAGCTTTGATCTATGAGCCGTGAGCCAAACTGGAGCAGTGGTAAATTCATAACCACAAGGTTACTGGTTAAACTTTCCTCATGATGAAGCAAAAACCCTGAAGGAAATGTCAGAGCTGGCTCTGCGAGTTTTCTCCAAGCTCTATGCATGAATTAAACTAGATTTCAGCATGAATTCAGCAAACTTCGAGTTGTACCATACCGTTACTGTGACCATCTAAAATGATTAAAGCACACATTCAGTACATAACAAAAAAACTGACTTTTAAAATTGCATTTTGTGTTTATCTTACTGATTTAATTAATGTTATGCTTATGTTTTCTGTGTTTATATTGCCTCCGTTAAAATATCACCTGCAATGACAATTGGAAGTTTATTTAAACTGAACTGGACTGAAAATAGTATAAGCTCTACTCATTCTGCCATACAGAACTTTTTTATGAAAATGTTATATCTCATGACGTGAAACTCAATCCATCATTTTCATATAGCTACGCGAATACAGTAGGTGATATTAATTTACTGCTTCCGGGTGGAGGCTGTGAAAATGAAGAGAGAGATAATTAATCAAGATACCACTAAGCTTTCCTCGAGTATATTAATGAGCTACAGTGAGCCTTTATTAACACAGACGCTGTACATTTTCACTTTGGGAAAGTTGGGAAAGAAGCAGCAGGACACAAGTCAGACCTCGTAACTGTAAGTGTTTGCACTGTACTATGGCAGTGATCTTGGTGCCATCTTTAGTAAATTAAGCTATCTGCAAGGTTATTTGCATATTTTACAAGGGGTCAATAAACAATAAAATCGTGCAGAGAAAATGTGTGGCTAAAGGTAATACGTTTCTTGCTATTGCTAAAGTGATACATAATTAATTTTTACAAAGATATAATCTATATCGATACATAAATATCATTATATTATGAATAATATGCTTTATCGCAGCAGATGAGTAGCATATAATTATATAACTATATTAAACTGATTCTTGGTACATGTCCCACTGTTGCTGAACTCACAATAGAGCCTTTGAGTTTTATGGAGATTCTTAAAAGACGATTCTTCATTCTTGCACACTTCATTTTAAAAAAATGTAGTACAGTGTATAGCAAATTTCCATTTTTGTCTTTTTTTGATAAGCTGCCAGCTGCTCCATCCACTTCCAAAATTACGCAATGAGTGGATCAACAGAATTTTATAACAAATTTTATACAATTATATTGACTTAAAACATAAGAATGGCATTCCCATCTCCTGTAAAGTTACCACCAGTGTTACATTATTTTGTTTCAACATTATAGAATCTCCACATCATGCAAAGGTTCTATTGTGTGAGTTCTGCAACTGTGGGACATCTACCAGGAACCATTCAAACATAATTATCACGAATAATTATCATAGAGGCACTTGCTATTAAGCATGTTTAGATTGGCCTGGCATCATCATCTTGGGTGTGATCATTTAAACACCAAAAAGCGTCCCACTCTTACGTTTGAAAAGGAAGCAATTTCTTTTCAAACTCTGCAAATCTGACCCAAGAATCATTTATGAATCTTTATATTTAATGGTCTACAGTGTCTTTTCTACTGTTCCAGAAGAGTGGTAACCCCATTTCTCGGCAAGGAATGTTTTGGCCGTGCACTCAATCTGTCCAGAGCTTTGGACTGAGTTCAGACAGGAAAATGGATGATCATTAAAAGGATTTTCGCTGACGGCTGTGTTGATGACAGTGATGCCCAATTACTGTGGGAGAAAATTCCAGAAATGCCTCAGCACAAGGACTACCTGTCAGTCCCGAAGCAAAGACAGACCCACAGTACAATCGTAGTATAGCCTACAGCTCACATACTGAAGCTCCACAGAAAACAGCTTCTCTCAGAAGTCTCTGTCAAAGGTTGCATGTTGACTAAAACTTGTTATGCATGAATGAATGGAACATCACGAAAGCAAGCAAGTCAGGACATGCTTCCATGTCATAACATTTGGGAAAAAAAAGGCATATTTACACTGCTATAGCTATAGGACAAGCACAGGCCACAGCAGGTTCAGTGTAACAATTCAGCACTAGATGGTGATACAGCAATGCAAAAATATGACATTGTGCATCCTGGAGAGTGGACATCAAATGCAATTACATTGTTTAAACACCAATGAACACCCCAGTCCAAGCACCCCTGCTGCAGTATTTTCAACAAGGTGTGCAACAACATAATTATGGACTTTTTTTCATAAGAATTTTGTTTTAACTACTGTGAGAACATCAAATCTAAACAATATGTTCTGAAACAAGAAATTCCACCAGTCATCACCATTCTACTGCCTTTTTTTATGTTTGAACTTTTTAAAAACAAAGGTGCCTTTCAACGGTTTCAAAAGGAACCATCAAATAAAAGGAAATAAAATGTGGTTCTTCTTTTATGGTATTTCTCCAAAGAACCCCTTTTGCATTTTAAGAGTGCCCTTAGAAAAACAAAAATACAAATGATTATACAGTGAATAACACTGAGGCTCAAATCTGCCCATGTCCACCGAGGCTAAAACATTTCATTAACGTCTGTCAGAGCTATTAGAGCCAAACAGACTGATTTTAGCTAGATTTTTTCTCATGTCCTTTAACATAATTTGTCCCACTGAAATGCTGCCCAGAGCAGACTTCAGCCAAGCAGCACAAACTGCCTGAAGATCGTTCTTACCTCATTACTGAGGGCTGTGTGTGGCTGGGGGGAATGGCTGTGCCGTTATATAACTCACTATGATAAACCTCGTCTTTACAAATGGGGAAAATGGAAGCGAGTGTCCAGAAAAGTGGAGCAGCACTCTTCTGAGACTCAGCAGGCTAATGGAAAGAGGGGGGAGACAAAAAAAGAGCCTAAAGGGTTTAGAGAGACATCCTTATCAGTCTGCAGAAAACAGAACCTACTGTTTTAAATAGGTTGTGATAGCAGCACTCCAGCACATCAACAGCTTTGAAAATAAAAGCATTCAAAAGTGAAGGTTTGAGAGGATGGTTGATGGGGAGAGAGAGAGAGGGAGAGAGAGAGAGAGAGAGAGAGAGAGAGAGAGGATGAAATGGAGGAGACACAGGAGAGGGGGAGAGAGAGAGAGAGAGAGAGACCGGGGAGAGACAGACTAAGGAGAAAGAGCAAAAAAATGAAAGAGGCAAGGAAGGGAAGAAAGAAAGCTAGAGAGAAAGAAACGAGAAAAGAGAAGAGGAAAGAAACGAGAAAACAGAGAGTGAGAAGGAGAAAGAGAGACAAGAGAGAAAAAGAAGGAGAAAGAGAGAAAAGAGGGAAGGAGAAGGAGAAAGAAAGAGACAAGAGAGAAAGAGATGGAGAAAAAGAGAAAAGAGAGGAGAGGGAGAAGGAGAAAGAGAGGTAACAGAGAGTAGGAGGAAGAGAAGAAGAAGAGAAGAGAAGAGAAGAGAAGAAGAGAGAAACACTCAGGCTCAGTAACATGGCTGATGAGGGATGCTCTCAGGCTTCAACAGAATGACGTTATGCCTCCATTCAGGGCAGTGCTTTTTGAATGGCTCTTTCCCCTTTGTGCTCTGAACAATAGCGTTGGACAGATGGCCTGAGCACCAAAACCCCAGCCCACAACCTCTCTCCCCCCTCCAGACAGCGGCAGGGGTCCACCAGCCCACTTCTCCAGAGTCTGGAGGGGTTTTCTGATGTGTGGGATAGGATACAAGTGTACGAGGAACAGCAAACTCAAACTCTGATGATTTGCAGATTTGTTCCTTCATTCAACTTTACCGACCTACAAAACTTTACAAAAGTCAGAAATAGCTATGAACATTGTTTAAAACTATTAATATGGTTAGTAGGTGTGATTCTGACAATAAACAATATACATAAAGGTAGCACTAGGTGAGACAATTTTTTTTAAGTTATTAATATGTTGGTTAGAAAAACACAGGTTTGGTTCCTGATTTCTCAGGGCATTCCACGCATCACATAAAAAGTCCAACAACAGCACCTCATTTAATTTAATGAAGAAGTGATAAGGTAAACTAAGTATTGCATAGTGTTTATCTGTATGTATTCTAATGTTGTATGTACTAATGCTATCTGCACAGCTAAATATCAATTTCTGAAGTGGCCTATTGCACAATACTGTAGGTTGTACAGATTCATATTTCCATGTCTATTACAAATCTCCATACTTGAATCAGACATTTTCAAAACAGTACTTACTGGGGTAGATATAAAGAGTCGTAGTGTCACAGTGGCTTAGAGTGAGGTTTTTGTTTTGGTTTTTTTTGAGTGAGTTCTGTCTCAGTTGTTGTGTCCTATACTGCACGCAAGCTTGGACATGTGCAAGGTATAAAGACACGCACAAACATTCAAGCCTTTGGAACAGACGGGGTGACAGATTAAGGGATTTGGAGATTAAAACAAGAAGCTAAATATTAGTAAAGCCTAGGAAAAGCCAATTGCCTGGTTATTCGTCTGTTTTTCATACTGACACAAACGTTGTTTGACAAGTAATATATAATTCTTTATCCACCAACATCAGAACCACTGACAGGTGAAGAAATTGATTATTTCATTACAGTGGCACTTGTCAAGGGTTGGAGCATATTAGGCAGCAAGTGAACAGTCAGTTTTTGAAGCTGATGTGTTGAAAGTAGGAAAAAAGGGCGAGCGTGAGGATCTGAGCAACACTGACAAGAGTTCAGCTGTCAGTTCTGATGGCTAGAAGATTGGGTCAGCTATGTGCACTATATGCACTATAAAAAGAAGTAAAGCCGGCAGAGGCAGTGTGATGCTCTAAGCAATGCTCTGCTGGGACACCTTGGGGCCTGGCATTTATAAAGATGCTACTTTGACATGTCTTACCTACTTAAATATTGTTCACCCCTTTAATTACCATCTCAAGCGTTTTCCATAATGGATTCTTTCAAATGCGCCCTATCACTGTTCAGGAATGGTCTGAGGCATCTGACAAAGAAATCAAGGTGTTCACTTGGCCTCCAAATTCCAGAGATCTCAATCTCAACAAGCATCCCCACCTTGCAACTTACAGGACTTAAGGGATCTGCTACTATCATCTTGGTGCCAGATATTACAGCACACCTTCAGAGATCTAGTAGAATTCATGTTTCGAGAGAGCTCTTTGTTGACGTGAGGGGGATCTACACAATATTGGGCCAGGGATTTAAATGCTATGGCTAATTTTGTGAAAATTCAGATATTACACAAGAAATTGAACAATCTAGATCAGTTCAATAAAAGTAGGAACACGAACAGATACATTTATAAAGGCATTTTATGATTCATTGCACAGATATTTGCAAAATGTAGGCCTATCACTTTACAGCAAAATGACACAATACGGCAAAGCAAGCACCAGGAAGCCTAAAAACATGGTCTGTATCTGCTACAGCTGAACATAAAATATGAAATGTCCTTCAACTGATCTAGACTGGGTAGATCAAAATATGCAAGCGTCCAAGAGAGCTTCAAAAACGCTATGAGAATATAGGTTTCCCCTTTCACTGTGGCACAGGGGTAATGAATACATTTATATTACAAGTACTTCTTTATGCTTAGGCAGCTTCTTCTGAGCCAAGCAGATGAGAGAAGTGAAGCTGAAAGCTGACCTTGTGGCTGACAGGCCTTGTACATTGTGTTGAAACTTGCTCTGAGCAGAGCAAAGGGCTGCGAGACACACACCAAATCACACATGGCTATAAAGATGCAGGACAATACTTATTAAAATGAAGCATCACTCAAACCTCAGTTGAGACCCAAGTGTTTGGGTTGTAAAACAAGAACTAAACATAAAGCGATAAGCTTAGCCCCACAACCTTGTATTTTATCAGTCAACCAAGACATGCTTGGCTGCTGAAGTTTGCTTTATTAGTTACACACTGGAGCTACGAGGCTCATGTAGCTGAAAAATAATACACAGGCCATCACAAATGAAGTGAAGTGAACATTTTGTCATATGTGAACACACCACTGCACACACTGAACAGCATGAAATTCTTCCTCTGTATTTAACCCATTCACCAAGTGGCGCAGCCAGGAACAAAGCGCCCGGGGAGTGTGTGAGGACGGTACCTTGCTCAAGGATACCTCAGAGGTGCTTAGCAGTCTTGGGAATCGAACCTACGACTTCCTGACCGCAGGGCGAACGCCCTCACCACTAGGCTACCGGCTGCCCCACATGCTAAGCGCATCCCTAAATCCTCAAACATTTGCCTCAAACTATTATATGGTTAAGTAATCACCTTTGGTCGACTGATAACAGTCTGTCATTCACTGTCAGAAATCACAAACAAGTTTATTTATCAGCTCAACCCAATTTGAGGCAACTGTGCAATTATTTAATCATGCAGTTTGCTGGATGCTTATAGGCGGAGTGCTTCCGTTACAGGTATTCCACATTGTAACTCTAGTGAAAAACTAAAAAAGCCGACAGCAGACACGAAACACGTACCGGCTGAAAGACTACTTTTGACATGAAGGGAACATTGCGTAGAATTTTTCCAAATCCTCGTTTTAAGAGATTTATATAAAGTTTTATCAACGTGTGCGGTAAGACATAAAAGTATGAACATACATTATTCAAAGGCTTAGAGAGGGAGGAATGGCCAGGGGGAAACAAGTCAGTGACCTTTTAAATAAAACAAAGTTATACCCTGTTAAACCCTGAATCCTATGCCTTATATCCTGTCTCTGCTTTTTTAGGCCCACTCTAAATCCTAAGGGATCCATCAGCAAGCCGATAAAGGCTCCACCACGCTCACACACCTTATACCCACTGTTAGCTCTCCGAACAAAACCAGCTCCAGCACCCCTCCCCTCTGACCCCTTTTTCTTCCACAGAGTGATATTTTCCACAGAGTAAACTTAGACAGTGGGGAGTGGTGGTGGAGAGAGAGAGAAAGAGAAGCAGAAGAGAGAGACAGAGAGAGAGAAACAGAAAAAAGAGAAACACAGAGTGCATGTGTGTGTGTGTGAGAGAGAGAGAGAGAGAAACAAGCGAGACAGAGACAATGAGCGTGTGTGAGAGAGAGAAAGAGATGGAGAGAGAAAGAGAAACAAGAGAGAGAGAAATAGAAAAGATACAGAGAGAGCATGTGTGTGTGTGAGAGAGACAGAGAGAGAGACAGAGAGAGAGAGAGAGAAAACTCGAACATGCAACTAATTAATTCAACCTGGACAGACATTCTTTAGCTACAGTATGCAGAAATGGAAAGTCCAAGCCCATGTAAGCATGTGCAGATGTATTTGTTCAATAAGTTTTTAAAATCATGCAAGCTCTGTGTCAGGTTTAACCAGTTCCTGGCCAGCACAGACAGCTAGAGTTTCTGCTCAATTCAACAGTTAAACCCTATATCCCTTTAGAGTACATTCACAAAGAAACAATGCGAAACTCCCCAAAAAAGCGACATTTTTTTCCTCTTGGAATGTTGAAAGTCTAGACAGGCAGGACAGCATTTTGAAAGTGAACTGATTAGAGATTCTTTGTAAATGATTCTTTGTCAGATCATTATCATGCAAAAAGGATGTAATTTAATAAAAGGTTAAGCTAAAACCTGTTCATAAGACTTAAAACAAGGAACAGCCATTGTACTCTATTTCAACTTCACTAAGAACGGTAGAGATGGCATGATACCACTTTTCGTTTTCCAGATATTGGCCACTATGATACCAATCCAATTTTTAAAAGGTTTTAAAATGAGCTATTGTGTTAGCTATTATGCTCAGACTACTCAAACACTCTGCTGCCCAATAAGAAAACATGTAGCTAACATGACATCACACAGAATCAGTGTGTGCTAGATTTGTTACAGCACTGGATCAGATTAATTCTTTTTTCCGTCCCATATTCAATCCAGTATTTTCTGTTTATATCAGCTTGTTATCAAATACCCACTCCAATATGCAATTTCCAAGGAAACCCATGACTGCAAATTTGACCCCCAGTCTGAACTTTAACTATTCATACTTTCCATACATAATTTTACAAACATACAATCTCTGCAGCTTTGCTTTTTAATGTTGGACCATTCAAGTCTAAATGAATAGGACGTGCCTACACCAGCAAAATCTCTGTGGTAATCTCCAACCTTGCTCATTCTGTATGACCAGATGTCCAGCCCAGGTGAAGCCTGTCTGATCCAGGCTTTAAATTCTGTCCAACACTGAATGCTAGACAAGAGAGGGAAGCAATGGAAGAATGTAGGAATCTGATTAGATACATCATAGAAAAGAGTTCTATGGAGGTAAACAAGCAGCATCTAGATGCTTGCACTCCTAAACTGGATTCCGGCCAAACTTCCATCCAGTTCAAAGCAAGCCTATCTAATCTCTCATTCTCTCTCACAGCATTCTCTCATTATCAACATCGCTCCCTCATCTTCTTTGAGAGACATGGCTCCTTCAGGTGTAAATCTCAAAGATGGGCACAGAGTATCTTGATCGAAACAAAGGACGCTACACAGAACGATAGGACCTTTCATTCGCTGGAACGAGCCAGAGTTCCTTGTCAACAAACAACAACCACTTGGAATGAAACCACATTTGCATGTTCACAAAACAGCATACCTTTATAACTTCATTTTGATACATTTCTTAGGACACCATATGCCTTAATGATATTTAATCAACACATAGAACATTTATAAAGTGGCTGTTCCAATTTATTTATATGACTGGCCAGATTAATGAGCCATTTTGCCCAAAACATTATCTATTTTTTTCATAAAGAGGATCTGTGAAGTCCATCCTCCTCCAATTCATGATCCTAAGACAAGTGTTTCTAAGCTGGGTCTCCCAGGAGAGCTGTTTGTAACGGCCAGAGAGACTTGAAGTGGGACAGCCCAATTACAGGCCCATTTAAAAACAGCCCTGGCAAGACTACCTCTGAGGGAGGGAACCGCTGTTATAAGATTATTGCTTTCTTTATACGGCAAGGCTAGCAGCAGGGTGTAGGTAATAACCCCATTAAACTACAGATTCAGCAAAATCTCAAGCCTTGGCTTTGGTAGAGATTCTCACCACCGCTGTTTGTTTTGTAAAACAATGAGTTGCCTTTAGAAAGAAAGCCCACACTCAGTCCAAACAACGATGTGTAATTAGGCTATATGTTATCGCTATTCTGACTTTTCTGAGTACATCATGGGTGTTTAAGTGTCCCAAAACACTTAAATGGATCACAAAACAGGCCAATTTAGACAAATTATAAAGAGCCTGTAAGCAGTGACTGCACAAACTGCACAATAACAACTACGGGTAGCTCCATAGTTATTTGTGTCCTTAAATACAAAATATCCTTGTGGTTAATTAACTCAATCTCACACTGTAAACCTAACCTTTAAGAATGGTGTTGTAATGACTTTTTTTCATCATTCGGAAATGTTGCAAATATTGGCACGTCTAAAAAGTCCACATGAATGCTCAGGTCTCCAACGCAGTTTTCCCTGATGTGCTGTTTCACTGGGGAATAACAGAAGCATCATTTTCTTAGACATTCATCAACATGATTAGAGAAAAAAGATTAGAGAAAACTGTGTTGACGTTTATAAATCATGCAATAGCTATTAAAAACCCCACATTCAGTGTTATGGCAAGAATTAACAAGTATAAAAGACCCAGAGCAGTGGTAAACATGCCTGGCATATTTATTTTGCCCCCAAGGCCAGTGAGAAGGAATGTCAGAGATATGGGTGGAGATTCACACGAACAGGTAGCACTTTGGGATCACAATGTCTACAAAAACACACAAATCCACCTTAATTGCAACAAACTTATAGAATGGCCTACCAGAAGAAGCCTTTTCTATGATCTAACCACAAGCATAAGCACCTGGATTTTGGTATATGCCAATGGAACTGGGTTCTATGGTCAGATGAAACCAAAATAGAAACTTTTGGTGACAAATACTCAATGTAGTGGCTATAATGGTGATTTTCTCATGTTTTCAACTCTATTCCATAGCCGTTTTTGTAAATGTGGCCCAGCGATTTGAAGTCATGTATTGCCATGTCTTCAAGTATCTTGATGTTATAGTTATGCCATTGCGCTCACTCTTAAATTCAAGTCTGTCTTTTTTTCTGTCTACCTTTGGATTTTATGTCTAAAAGCAGGGACACAAAGTTAACTCTTCGATGTTTCTTGCTGTTTCATGTTAAGCACAGAAAGCATGACTAAACAAGTAATGACACGGGGAATTAAAAAGTGCAGTGCTGTCTTATCCTACACTTTGCCAACCAAGAGTATTCCCAAGGGTACTTTTTCAATTATCATTATCTCGTTTAAAGCTGAAAGATTACACAGTCAAACGTGATGAATGACTAGGGATACTCATAATCGTGGGCAAAGACCAATGAAACATTTATCCAGCTACCCAATTATGGCCTATTACTCACAGCTTTTACTCTGAAGTTACTTTAGGTGAAGCTGAGTCAATCTCACTAGACAACAGACTCTAGTAAATGCCTTTGCAAGGGCTTCACTGAAGCATCTATTTCAAGAGAATGACCTCCGTCCTGCACTCATAAATTGGAATAACAGCAGGACAGGCCAGACATCTGTACCTTTGACTTGTGCAGGGGGACTCTAAAGACCTGATGAAGGGTCCTAAAAGGGCAGCCAAAGCTCTTTCATTCAAGTCATGGGAAGAGTCAGGGAGAAACGTTATCTGCACTGTGTAAAAGGACCCCACCATGACCCCAGTCACAGGCTCTTCCCCATAGGTGGCCTGCATAGGGTCTGGATCTTTTCAGAGGAGGTGAGAAACCCACTTTTACATCTCAAAAGGAGCCAAAACCAGACCCTAAAACAGATTTAAATAAGCCACTAAAAGTATACACACAATAAAATACTAGTGACAATATAAAGGACACAGAAAAAAGAAATTCATGACCATTAACCTCTTCACCTCCAAGGGTCCACATGTGGGTCTACACCTCAATTTCTCACTCTCATAACTGAGGGACCAACACTGGTTTCATATTGGATGATGAATAATGAGCCTAATGAGAATAATGGTTTCATATTAACGCTGATGAGGTGGTGAAGTGCCCATATAATGGGAAAGAGACATTTCTCATTTCATGACACAAGAGCTATATGGAGTGTTTTGGCCTATATTGCTTTTTAAATCAGGCCCAATGCAAGGCAGTCAATCAGAATAGCGATCATTTACATAAAGCACTCATTCATGCTTTTAGAAATTCATAGTTCAATTGTAAGGGATAAAGGGAGTTGAATATAGTCATGTTGCAATTAATTAAGACTAGTTTGTGTCACAAGTGAAAGTAAGACAATGGCCCTTTAATAACTGAACAATAAGCCTTCAGTTTAACAGGCTAAATGAACACATTAAAATGTTGTTCTGTAACTGGAAGTACTACATGGAAAGAACGCAGATATGAAAAAATACAGACTGAATTCAAGAACTGGGGCAATTATTAAGCACAGCGTTCCCTAACTTCCGATTCCTTTTTGTAAGGTTATTCTCAAATTTATATTTGAGCATATTATGGAAGAATAATCTTACAGATTTAGGGAATGCTGTGCCTAATAATTGCACCAGTTCTTGAATTCAGTAAAATACTCAATTATCAATTCTGAGTGTATTACTGATGAATAACCTTATAAATTAGCATCTCACAAATCTAGGGAACACTGTGTGTTATAATATACTCAAAGTTGAAATGTGTTTTTTTTTGTATTTATTGCAGTTCAGAAAGGTATTATCAATCTTCAGAACAACATGCAAAGCAAATTTGGAATTTCTTTTCTCCAGAAACAAGGGCATACTGACAGGTTACGGTCATGTTCACACTTTACTTTGCTTCAGAGGCCCTAGTGAGCTTTACAGACATAAATTAAAGTAACCTAAAGTTAACTCAGGGGGTCAGGACCAAGCAAGAGGACACGAGCCAGCCTAATCTCAGTGACCGACTACAGGAAAACCTAAATATAACACATAACACAACACTGCCATTTACAATGCACAGGACATTACTCAAGAAGTTTCTGGGCTGTCCTTTGCCCCAGACTATTATTGCGTAACACCTGGACTCAGCCCAGCTGTACACCACTGTTTATATGAGCATGGCACAACTGACTACCATTGTCTGGGATGGAAAAACCAAGCCCAGAATTCTTTAAATGCTCGGTCACAATGTTAACACGTTCGCGAGGCGTTAACCTGCTGATCAGGAAGCAAAGTACATGCAACCACAAGAGACGCTTTCAAATAATACCACCACCACCCAATAAACCACGATTACCAGCTTAATCTCGGATGGGCGGGGCAGCTGTTGCAGCAACTCTTCATTGGACTTTCAACGTGTTAATGGACTGCTTAACTGAAGGTAAAATCAAATTCAAATGACTGAAGAGGAAGTCACCAATTATCAGCACACATACAGAGACGGGAAACTCAGCTATTATCTAGGCCGAATTTTGAGTCTGATCATTATTACCGTCAAATAATGTTAACACGTGAAATTATCTTTTACTGGAAGAATGAATTTTATTGCTTTTATAATACTATAATACTTTATTGCTTTTATAATACTTCAAGAAATTGCAGAGTTGCAAACTGCTGCCTTGGCATATTTAACTAGAACTGGGTATCATTTAAAATTTTTGAAAGTGATTCCACTACTGATAGTTCAGTAGCGCTTCCTGAACAATACTTTTTCCAGTTATTTCTTTTAGATCTCTCAGAATGTCGGCATAAATATTCAATTAATAGTGAAATAACAATCATCATTCATTATAATTAGTCTACAGTCTTGCTTAAGCTTTGGGTATGTATTTCACAATGTGTACACAACAAAGGAAAAGACAAAAAACTGCATTTATTTATAGGTCACCGGACAATTGATAGTCTAGCTATTGTCAATCATCTGCCTGGTGTGGAGAGAGAAGGGAGAGAGCTGGAGTTTGGAACATTTTACCAGTCCAGTTTACAACAGGGAGAGGTGACACTAAAACAGCCAGCAGCTGTAATTTATAGGAATGCACTCTAAAGGAATGAACAGGTTAAAAGGGCAAAGTGACGTGACAAGTCACAGTTTGAGTCATTAACAAAGACCAGTTGTTACAAAGCCCCCAGTAGATAACCAAACCACATCAACCCGTTTATAGAACACCTCGGCGAGTGTTGACCATAAAAATGGTAAACAACATATCAGGTGCATCGCACAACCTTACGTGTGCACTGAGCACACAGGAACAGTTTGCTCTGCACTGTATCAGTAACAAAACCCACATCCAGGAATCGGTCAACAAACAATCCTTATGCAAACATGTTCAGTCCATAATCTCATTTCAAACAAATGTAGCCACGGAATCCAAATTTATTACGACAGTCCAAAATCTTATGTAATAATGTGATAACTGGAGGTCATTTGCAGACACTTTTTTTCTCTTCATTAGATTAGGCAGCCCAGAGAAGAATCCCAATGCATAGACAGGAATTGTTTTCTATACATTACACATGATCTTTATAATCCAAAATCATCATTTCAAGGAAAGTATGTCAAATTACAAGAGATGCAATTATTTATAACTGCATTTGATGCATCATTTGATTATTGAATAATACCCTATATTATCAAAAGTGTTGTTATAATAAAGTGGCTGATAGCAACAAAAAAAAAAGGAGCTTGTGAACCGCATGCAGATGAGTTGGAGCAAACAAAAGCAACCAAACAGCAACTAAATGGCACACTTGGTTTCAAGTAAGAAAACAAGTGAATATTCTGAGCTCATGGACCAAAATACCTTGCCTGGCTTATCGAAAACAATTGCGCTTTGAAGTCCGGTCGCAATACTGGTCGGAAAAAATTCCATTTGATAGTTTACCCGAATTGTTTAGCTCTAAAACTATGATAAATCTAATCTACACAATATTAATGTATTAATGTAGCAGTACATCGATACCAGTGTTTAATTCTGATATCAATGTTTATTAACTAATTAATAATCACAACTAACCAAACACTGATGTGCAAAGATCAGCATGTAAAAATTAGATCTCTTATTTCTCAATGAGGTGTCTGACAACCTGTTGACTGAATTTACAGCGCGTACAAAGCTACTGAGAGTGTTAAATCCCCATTAGATCTGACTTCAGTGGCCAAGGTAATTAGTGCAACGCCATCTGTACAGACAGCCTGCCCTGTTTAAAAGCCATCTCGTATGGCCATGTGCAAATACTGCCTTGTATACAAAGTAAACCCAAAGGCACAAGTCCTTGTGTCATACTGCGTTTCCTTGGTTACCCCAGGGAGATTACTGAAGGCATCTCACCTCTTCTCCCTAGCTGAGTGCCTCTATAAGCTGTATTTTTGTGAAGGGGGTTTTACATGCACACAAAAATATTCCTATTGCCTGTACTTTCCTATTCCTATTCCACGTACTTTCTGGACAGAATCTGAATTAAGTATTTTCTAATGGTGCTGCCTTAGTTGGGAAAAGAGTCTAGTGCATTCCACAGCATCCTTTTTTTGATTTCTGTGTAAAACATCCAAAAGAGCAAACAGACACACAACAGTGATGGAGAAAAAGCCCATTTGTAATAAATCATTAGACACCACTCTCGCTAAGAGCCCCTTGAAAACTGTGCTGGTTACTTACCATTCAGGCCATTCGGTATGCTTCTGTGGAGATGACTGGCTGATAGGTCATCCATAGATCGCCTGATGGATGCTATCTTGTTCTCTGCGGGCTTGTGGACGTGACTGTGATGGTGATCCGGGCTGCCAGCACTGCCTGCGCTGGAGGTACTGCTTCCATCTCCCACATCCCTAACATTACTAGAGCCTCCGTTCAGATTGGTCAGGCTGGACTGGCTGTCTATGGAGCTCCTAGATCCAGCACCATTCCTTTCCTCCTCCAGCATGAGAATAATCTCCTTCAGCTCCACATTCTCCCGCATGATAGTCTCCTGGTTGGTCTCTAGTTCCTTCAGTTTCTGCTGGTAGATGCCAACCTCCTTCCACATTGCGCTTGCGGTGTACCTGCCGAATCGCTGCCACTCCCTGGACAGCTTTTTGCCCTTCTGCCGGTCATCATCCAGGAAGCAGCACAGTTCTCTGAGCTCCTGGTTATCATCCTGCAGCTTCTGGTTCACTTCTTTCAAGCTCCGTATCTCATGGAGATGCATCTGCAGCCGCCGATTGACATCTTTAATCAAATTCCCATGCTCCACCATTAAGTTCATCTTCTCACTATCCACTCTCCTGAGCTTCCTGATCAGTTCATCTTTGCTGAGCCTAAAGAGTTCTTCATCAGATGTCTTTCCTAAATCTTCCCTCAGGTCGTCCTGCACATTTTTTGCCATATTCCTTCCTTTGATGGAGATCTACACGAGGAGCCTTGGAAAATATGGTCTAATGGTGCTGAGATGAGTCTAAAATCAAATTCATGATGCTTGAAATCCAGAAGGTCCAGAAAGGCAAAGCAAGTGCAACTCAAAACTGTCAAACAACTACTCCAATGAAGACAGGGGCTGGTTTATATTTCTGAAGAAGTGGCTTCTGGTTTCTTTCAGAAAGACCCACTCTTGAGGTCGAGCTGAGAGCCTGCACAGTGAATAATGAGGAGCTCAGCTCTGCTCCAGGCTGGTCGCCCTCGCTGATCTCGGATCAGTGAACCGTGGAGGGATGACACCAGCAGCATTCAGTCTGAAACCATTCCGGATCCTCTTCTTCTGGATCCAAGGAACTGATACAGAAGACACACAAAATAACACCAGTTACTCATACACACCACTCCACTCCACGATGTTAAGCAGAATGATACCGTTTGAAACTTTATCCACACATCTTGTCGCGGCTGAAAGAAAACAACCACGGTTACCTTCAGTCATCCAGTGCTCGGTGTGGTCTAAAAACGAGATTCCTTCGAGGTAATAACCTTCTCTGCCCAGTCCAAACGAGCGCCCGGAGCTCTAGATGTTCAGGAAGCTTGGATTGAGCCTCTCCGTTCCATGAACCTCCAGCGAGCAGGTACGATCTGATTGAGAGGTGGGAGGGCTCTAGCCATGCAGCTCACTGAAGCGTCCAGATTGAGCTCCCTTAAAGACACAGAACCCAATAATTCCTCTGCAATTAACACCCATTTACACCTGAACCAGTTTCACAGTTTTATTATCAACCTCCTTAATAAACCCACCAACCTCTGAATATCACTGACGCCATGTACACATATTCTTAGACAACTGACACATTTCATAACAATGCTGTACACTGAATATTCTAATCGATGTAAATGAATATCATAATGGAAAAGCAAGTCAATAAAATATGCTAGACCGGTTCTTATATTTACAGAAGTAAATTAGTAGCTATTAATGCAACATCCAAATTGGAGATGTAAAAGGTGTATTCTGGGCACTAATGATGTGAGTCTATCGTCATCTAGTGGACCAAGTTTATACTGCAGTGGTTAAAATTAGAGTAACACTGCTTGTTTTGCAGGTGAGGACACGGCTCTAAACGAAAATGTAATGATAATTTTATGAGAATCGATGTAGATATAGAACTTCTGATGCTATTTTCTACATGAGAATAGAGTAGATGTAAATCAACGGTATGCAATAGAAGTTTTGTTTATTTCTGATTTAATTAGCTTTAAATTATCATGAATTAAATCTTTCTCCACAGAATAAAAGTGTTATTTCCCTAGTAGGGTCAATAGTGCCTTGTTGTTTTCCTTGAATAGAATCGAGTGAAATAGAATTGACTAGAATGTCTTCATAAATTGTGCAGAACCGAATTAAGTTTTTGTTTCTTTCTGATTTAATTAACTTTAAATTATCTTGAGTTGAATCTTTATCCGTAGAATAAATTGCTCCATACTCTCTCTGTAAGATAAAACAGTGCTTTATGATTTTTCCTGAAAATAATATAATAATGTCTTTAAGTGGTAAAGGTTTTTGTTTATTTCTGAATTAATTAGCTATGCATCCATAGAATAAATAGTTCCACACTTCCTCAGTAAAGGTAAATAAAGCTTTATTATTTTCCTTGAATAGAACAGAATAGAATAAAATAGAACATAATAGAATAGAATAGAAGGTTGGTGTCTTCTCTTAGAATAGAGCAGAAAAGAATAGAATAGAATAGAATGTCAGTGTATTCTCTTGTATAATACAACACACTACAAGACAATACAAGGTTGGTGTCATCTCTGCTCTCAGAATGCAATAGAATAGAATAGAATAGAATAAGATAACCCATTACTAGTAACAATGTAAAGTGGTAAATTTGCATTTTTTTTCTTTTGTACTGTGGAGTCAGTACAAAAGGAAAAAATATAAGGAGTATAACCAATTTAGTAAAAGCTACAACACAACAGTTTAATACAAAACACCTTAGAAATAGTATAAATATATAACCCAGCTGAGAGGAGTCTGCTGGATGCGTTAAAGCAGGAGCAGCTGTTCAGTGAGGAAAAAAGGAGGCACACAATGGAAAAAAAACAGAGGAAAACGTAATGTCGAGACTTTAGACGCGAAAACGTGGGTGTTCGGAGAGTTTGTGTCTCTAATTAGTGTTACATAATAATTTGTTTCTCCTGTGTGTTCATTGCTGCCCGTTTTTTTCCAGTAATGGAGCTTCCACAGAATAAAAAAACGGAACTGAGAAGCAGTGCTGATCCAGCGCTTGGTGTTTGGTGGTCTGTGACTTCACGTCTGTGAGAAGAGAGGAATAAACACGGGGGGGATTGTTAGTGTGACGCCTCAGCGGGATGTCTGAAATGTGTTGTAGACCAAAAAAAAAAACAGAGGGATGAGTCAGAGGGAGGATAACACACAGATGGCATGGTCGATAAGTTGGAGCTGTGCAGGAGAAGAAGCAGAAGAAGAAAAAAACTGCAGGCTGACTTTTGCCTGAGATTGGTTCCCTGGTTGGTGGCTGCGGTCCGGGCAAAGTGCAAAAGTGCAGAAAGTGCAGTGAGGACACGCGGGGGGTTCTCGCCTCGCTCTTGCACAACGCCTGCTTACATGGATGTGCAGTTGTACTCTCTTTAACCGAGCGCCATGGGCAGTTTGGGCGGTTTTCTCGGTGGCCGGTGGGGCTCGCCCCTCGTCTGGTTGTGCTTCTTGGGGTTCTGGACAGCACCTGCGCTCCTTCATCCCCAGTGCCTGGACTTCAGGCCCCCTTTTCAGCCCCTGCAGGAGCTCCAATTCTGCGTCATGTACAAGTACTTCGGCTGCTGCGATTACGCCCGGGACCAAGAACTGATGTCCAAATTCTACAAGATCATGGACAACTTCGACTATTATGGTTACGCAAACTGTGCAGGGTACGTTCAAGACCTCATCTGCCAGGTCAGTGCTCCACTGCTGTTTGGTTTGGTTTTGTCTCGTTTTGTTTGTTTTTCACTGTGTAATAATGAAAGCTCAAATTTGAATGGTGGCTATGTGTTTTCTTTTACAACAGCCCTCATCTGGCATTAAGTATTCTGGAATTAAGTACTAAAAGGAGGAAGTATACTTAGTATACTACGTGGGCTATACTTTAGTATAGCAAAGATGTATAAAATGATTTATTATTTATTAGTATATAATATAATATAATACGTTATTATTATACTTTTAAGTACATTTGAAGTAAAAGTATCTGTTATTTGTTTAAAAAGTAAAAAAAAAAAAAAAGAGAATGGTCTTGTTTCTTGGCAGTAGTTGAGCTCAAAGATAATGATTTGTTTGACAACAACCTTCATGGCAGTTACCTATTCTGAAATTGAGTATTAAAAGAAGTCAGTAGTACTGTATACGAAAGATGTATAAAATGATACTTTATTGCTATACTTTTAAGTACATTTTAAGTATAAGTAGACGTTAATTATTAAAAAAGTAAAACAGTTGAACTGAAAGATAAACATTTCTTTGACAACAGCCTTCATGGCAGTTAAGTATTCTGGTATTACGCATTAAAAGAAGCAAGTATATTTAGTATACTAAGTATCCTTTTGTGTACCAAAAATGTATAAAATTATACTTTAATATTATACTTGTAAGTACATCTGAAGTATAAGTAAATGTTTAAAAAATGAAAACGAAGCAAAGAGAATGGTCTTGTTATCTTGCAGCAGTTGAGTTCAGAGATTAAGCAGTGTAATAGTGTGTGGACGTGCAGAACATGAGCAGGCAAATGTGTTGGAGCCTGCCGCCAACAGTTCCTCCAGCCCCCCTCCCCATTCTTCCTGTTTCTTCTCATCAGGAATGTTCTCCCTACGCTGCCCACCTTTTTGATGCTGAGGACCCCAGCACCCCCCTGAGGTCCATTCCTGGACTCTGTCCAGACTACTGCTCACAGTTCTACTCCAAGTGCAAGTCCACCATCTCCCTGCTGTCTGATGACCCACAGCTGTCAGAACTTCAGCACGACCACAGCAGATTTTGTCGCCATCTGGAGCTGGACGACCCAGACTACTGCTATCCTCATCTGCTGGTCAGTGAGAAACTGAACAAAAACCTGGGCCGTGTGACCGCCGACTCTGACGGCTGCCTCCAGCTGTGCCTGGAGGAGGTGGCTAATGGACTCAGAAACCCTCTAGCTATGGTGCACGCCAATGATGGCACCCATAGGTTTTTCGTGGCCGAGCAAATCGGCTTGGTTTGGGTGTACCTTCCAGACAAGTCAAAGCTGGAAACGCCCTTCCTCAACATCACCAAGGCTGTACTGACCTCTCCATGGGAAGGGGATGAGCGAGGCTTCCTGGGGCTTGCTTTCCATCCCAAGTTCAAATACAATGGCAAGCTGTATGTCTACTACTCCGTAGAGGTGGGCTTTGATGAGAGAATCCGGATTAGTGAGTTCCGTATCTCAGCTGCAGATATGAACGTGGTTGACCACAGTTCAGAAAGGTGAGCAGGTTCTGATATCCCTCCGGGGAAGTGTATAGATAAGCTTGAATTGTCTAATCACTGGGAGGACATACTTGAATCAGAAACGTGTTAAGCACACTTTTTGAGTCACATTTCGTTGATCTTCCTGTATATCTCTGACTAAGACTGTGTTTTTGTTGCAGGTATTAATAGCAACAACACAATTTTAAAAAGCCCATGTCATACACCTCTCTTCCATGTAATTGCTTCTCCTGTGTGTGATGTTGTGTGCACAAGTAGTCATAATTCTACAGGCTGTTGTTAATTTTAATACTGCTACATGTAAATTATTTATGCTTAGAGTGGCTGATCTGTACTGTGCCTCATTTAAAAAGCACTCCTGCAGTATGAATTGGCAAAGCTGTAGGAAGAATAGGTGGATACCTGTACATGTTTTTTGGCTTTATTTCCATATATGAACCATATGGACTGGAGAGTGAATGGCATGTTTTGAAATTCTAATAATGTTGGCACACTATGTCAAGCACTTCTTTGAAAAAAAAAGGGAGTAAAAATCACTTTTACATGATGTGGGCCATTTAAAGCAACACAAAGCAGAGAGACCCTAACTAAAACATTCAGACTTTCGACACATATTTTGAGAGTGCGATCACGATTACTTGTCTTAGGTGATGTGGATTTTTTTCCTGGCTGTTCTTGACTGACTACTGACTCACAGAATGCTTTTGTTTTCTCAGAATAATATTAGAGATTGATGAGCCTGCCTCTAATCATAACGGAGGTCAGCTTCTCTTTGCCGATGATGGGTACTTGTACATCTTCACCGGGGATGGAGGAATGGCTGGAGATCCTTTTGGGAAATTTGGAAATGCACAAAACAAGTATGTCTAACCAATCACCCATACCCATCTATACATTCGGAAAGACACAAAAAGAGCTTTATTCTTTACTGGAGCAGTTTTCAATCTCTCTTAGTTAGATATTTTAGACCAAATCAGTTAATTACATCAGCATTACATATTATTACATTTTTCTTCTTTACTGAAATGTTCAGTTACTCACATGCCTTTATGTTTGTCAACCCTAGGTCTGCTCTTTTAGGTAAGGTTCTTCGCATAGATGTGGATGACAATGAAAGGGGACCTTTGTACCGAATACCTCCAGACAACCCATTCGTGCATGAACGTGCTGCTCGGCCGGAGGTGTACGCTTATGGGGTGAGGAACATGTGGAGATGCTCTGTGGACAGAGGCGACCCTCACACCAAGGAGGGGAAGGGACGCATCTTCTGTGGAGACGTGGGCCAGAATAAATACGAAGAGGTAGATATAGTTGAGAAAGGCAGGAACTATGGCTGGAGAGCAAAAGAAGGCTTCTCTTGTTACGACAAGAAACTCTGTGCCAACAGCTCTTTAGGTGGGTGCTAGTGGACTGTGTTAGTGATGCAGTCAAAGAACTCATTTAGAGACTGACACATTCTTGTTCTATAATGTCATAAACATAGTGAATTATAAACACAAAATCACTTATTTTGTAACTTGTTTTTTGCGGTCTGTAGATGATGTTCTTCCAATTTATGCATATCCTCATAAAATGGGCAAATCAGTAACTGGAGGATATGTGTATCGTGGCTGTCAATACCCCAATTTAAATGGAATGTACATATTTGGAGACTTTATGAGTGGGTAAGTAAATCTACCTTTGGGTATCTACACCTATATACACTCTGAAAAATAGCACCTTTCAGTGTACAAATGCTGTCACTGTGGCGGTATAGTCAGAAATACTAGTGCCGGTACCAGGTAGAGAACACTCCTTCACTCCTGTGTCTTTATTTTATTAATGGGTACAAATATGCCTGTTTACTGTAGAAGAGTTAAAGATGTGCTCCTTAAGGCTCATGGAGCACCTTTGAGGTTACATTTACATTGTAACTCTCTCTATAACCCTACTTTCTAGGATTCCACCTACTTACACTGAAGGGAAGCACCTTTATCGGATGTGTACTCTTAAAGATCTGGTACTATAGATTCATTCCTATGTGTAAAACAACTTGATATTTTGTTTCCTGCAGACGCATGATGAGCCTAAAGGAGAACAGGAACACACGGCAATGGGACTACAGTGAGATCTGCATGGGCATGGGCCAGACCTGTGCATTTCCAGGCCTCATCAATAATTACTACCAGTATATCATTTCTTTTGCAGAGGATGAGGCAGGTATGAAGAAATGTAGTTCCTTCCCAGGCTGTTGCCACAGCACAGACATGAGTGCCTTTGTATTCATATTCTCTCATTAGTATATTCTCTCATGCATATTCACTATAGTCTCATGTTCTCCATAACTGCCATCACACCTAAATCTTGTAACTTTGTTTTACACCATCTGAAACCGCCAGCTGCCATTTGCATTGTGTAAACAGATCATGATGAAAGGATCAACGGATATGGTTGTAACTTTACATGATAGTAAAGTAACTATTTTACCTCTGCTGTAAAACAAGCGTTTCTGAGATACAAGGCTTCATTGGGATAGTTAGCTCAGGGACAATCTAACGAATGCTGTGTGTTTCTCTGCTTATTCTGTCTTCGATTAGGTGAGCTGTATTTCATGTCCACTGGAGTTCCAAGTGCAACATCAGCTAGTGGGGTTGTGTATAAATTTGTTGATCCCTCTCGGTAAGGATTTTGACATCACTCTGAATATACACCACAACCACAGCTCAGAATGCGCAGTGTCAGCACGATTGCACAATTTATTCTTCACTGAGAGAAGCTTCTCACATGAATGTGCATCTGCTCATTATGAAGCTGCACAGTCACTATGCTGAAAACATAATTGTTCTTTTAAATGTTACTTTAAACATATACTGGAGCTCAGACTTGCCCCTGCATGAAAACACTAGCTTATATGTGACTGTCTGCTAAGACTAAGCTCTCGTGAAGCTGGCTTGGCAGCACACTGCATCGCTGTCATCTAAATCTCTCTCTCACTGGCATGGATTAAGTTGACTGGCCAAGCTCTGCACAGCTGTAATGTGATTTCTGTTCTCTTTCTCATTCCAACATAGCATTTACTTTTGAAAAAGTTTTCTTTTTTCACCAACTTCTGTATATTTGATTTCTGTTGAACCTGGGATCAGTGGTTACACCAGGCTGCCACTGTTGAGGCGCAGATAAAAGAGCATTGTTCTTTTTCTCAGGCGAGCTCCACCAAGAAAATGCCATTACGACCCCATTCCAGTTCAAATCAAGAGCAAGCTCATACCATTCGAGCCAAAAGAAAGTATGTTTTCTGACCCAGAAAAGTCTTTTTACTAGTATTGCTTGTCTGTTTTTATAATGCATTTTTTGATCTACATATATATACTTTGTACAAATCTGGCCAGTACTTACGTTTAGTACAAATGTGAGAAATGTCTTTTGTCACATTTTGCATTTTTGTCATACTTTTAAAGTTTAACAGACTGTATTAAAGTAGCAAAATAATCAGCCACATTAAATAACCAATACAGAATTAGCCTGTCACAATATTTGATCGCAGTTATATAAGTGCAATTATATGATCTGATCGCAATTACTTTCTCGTTTAGTTGTCAGCTTTCACAGTCATAAGTTTAAATCAAATTTGGTGCTATAACAACTTTAAAGATCAGTGCTGAAGAATGTTTGTTTATTTGAGCAAGAGCTTATCAGTTCCTCTTCTGTTGGGATTAAGTGTAAACGGCAAGGAAACAACAGAGCTAATTAGTTAATCTGTATGTTAATAAGTGCATGTGACAAACATGAAAAGACACTTCAATTGTTAATTGCAACCACTTGTGTGGGAATGAATATAACAATTATTCGCCTTATAAATACAACAAGTAATAGGTCTTGCATGAATGTTTTGTAGAATATATAAATGTACTGATATGTGTGACAGAGTGTACTGAAGTAGTAAAATAATCTGCTTCACAAAATGATTGCAAAAATATCACTTCCACAGCATTAATTGGAGTTGACACACCAACTAAACAACCGAAAGTTGATCCGGTTGAAGTCCAGCCAACTGAATCTCTTCACCTCACCACAACAGACTGGTTTCAGCATTTGCTGGACACCCTGAGGGCGCAGGAAGAGGCCATGAGCAGAACCACGCCATCTCCAATCACTACAACCACCAAGGCTTCGAGGCAGTCCCGTCAACGTAAAGGCAGGCGCAGAAAGGGCAAGCATAAGTCTGAGAGCGGCACATACAACGGGGCTGTGAGACTGGCTGGAGATGAATATAGTCATAAGGACCGTGGAAGAGTGGAAATATATGCCAACGGGGAGTGGGGGACAGTTTGTGATGATCTCTGGAACACCAAGAACGCGGCTGTGGTCTGCAGACAGCTGGGCTTCCGCTATGCACTAAAGGCCTCCAAACATGCTGAGTTTGGAGAAGGAAAACATCTAAAAATCCTCCTAGATGATGTGCAGTGTGAGGGCACAGAAGAAACCCTCCTGGACTGCCAACACACAGGTGTGGGCACACACAACTGTGCTCATTATGAAGACGCAGGTGTTATATGCAGTAATTCCGATTACTCTGAGCATTAAGACAAGCTTGCAGTCAGAATGGCCTCTGTGCAGATGGAGAAAAGGACGTTAACCATGAAAAATAGCACATAGGTCTACCTCATCAGTTGAATTGCAGAAATATTTTTAGTTAACGAGGACGTTAATTGTGGCAGATCACGCAATACACTCTTGCGGCTTCTTGTGTATTAAAGTCCAGAGAAATATGTGAATACATAGCTCTTATTTTGTATTTCCAAATAAATAATTCTGTGAATTACTAATTAACCGGAACATCATTCTTTTTCTAGAATACCGAAGGGAGTCTAAGTAAAACATTTTATTTTGCAGTCAAAAAAAGTGATTTCCAGAAAGTAAAGGAGCACAATGTGGCACGGGGTTCAGCAGGACATGCTGTCGCCATTCTGGAATCCAGATAGTAGGCTAAACTATCTTTGTGCTGTGATGTTATTCCTGATGTTCTCTTTTAAGACAAGGTACAGGATCTACCTGATTATAATCTTGCAGACATGATTCAGTCTAATTATAGGTTTTCAGTCATTAAATGATCTTGCGTATTGAAATGAGATTACCACTGGTTTGTCAGAACTTGTCTGTACATAAACATGATGTGATTTGTACCTGTAAAAAAAATCACTTGGCGTGGTATAGTGGAAATGCTCTGCTCTGGAGAAACTTAGAGTCAGAACAGATCTTAGCATTGGTGAAAGGATCCAGGTGTCTGAAGTGTTAAATGCCTTTAGATGTCACAAAGCTGTTTCATGAAATGGTTACAAGTGTGTTGCCTGGCAATTTGCACATTTTTATGATAGGTTCAAGACAAACGATTAAAGTATATTTTTAAGAGATACATTCAGTGTGCTGTAAAGAAATAGTACACAAAGAAAATAAATAAAATGTTGCATTTGGGTCGTAGACGTGACCCCTGGTTCCTATCACTGCCACTGTAAGTGAATCAGAGAAGATACATATGTTTGCAATGAACCATTCCACACCAAACTGCTCTGAATGACTTAGTTTTCATCTCAACCATTGAATAATAAGGATATTTTGGAAAAACTGTGGAGTTCTTTAACATGAGGCCAGTAGTCTCTAAACAGAAGCATGGTTTTAGAAAGAGACAACTGTGATGTCTCTTGATGTGTCTGATAAAGTTGTCTTTCTCAGCAGGTAGTTCTACTTATAAACTACAATCCTCCTACACTTCTCCTACAATAGACAAAAGTATTGGGACGCATGGCCGTTACACCAACGGGGGGTTTAATGACTTTGCATTCAAATACCTAGACTTTAATAGGGAGCTAGTCGCCCTTTGCAGCTATAACAGCTTCCACTCTTCTTGGAAGGCTTTACACAAGTTTACGGAGTGTTCCTAGAGGAGAAGGCCTTGCGTGTCCCAGTACTTTTGTCCATGGTAGTGTCTCTTACTGATGTGCCTCTCACTAGCTGTCTCAGTTAGCATTAACTAACCCTATCTAAAGTTGTTTGATATTAACATTGTGTGCGTGTATCTCTATAACATAGTCGTTCCTCTTTATAACGTTGTAAGACGTATTTGCTGGATGGAGAGATTATTAATTCACTTCTCCTTTTAGCTGTGTTTTAATGTTTACTTACCTTGCTGCTAACGTTGCTAACGTTGGCCAGTCGAAAATTGATTCACAAAGACGGAATATAACAGTTAAAATGATCTAAAAGTTAGTATAATAGCCTAAAACGTAAATAAAATCCTTAACGTGTCTAGTTTGCCAATAAGATAGTTGGAAAGCCTGTATACTTTGCGAGGGAGCTTTGGTTGTTTTTAAAGTGATTCAGTTAGCTAACATCTGGCAAATACAGGCAAATCGATAAGATGATATACTCGTAAAGGATTGTAACAGAACATAAAGAAAGACGACAGACTTATTGAGGGTGTTTAGCGCTGTAGAAATGTGTGTTCTTTAAAAACCATGGTTTTGGTTGCTAGTGTATGGCTCCATAGCTCAGTGGTTAGAGCACTGGTCTTGTAAACCAGGGGTCGCGAGTTCGATCCTCGCTGGGGCCTCAATCTGTTTTTCATGATCTAAATAAAGGTGGTTATATAAGATAACCCTATGTTTATTTAAATCTGCATCGTTACGGCAGCAAGTGGACAGTACAAAAGAAAAAGCAGCATAATCTACATAATAAAATCTATACCGCACAATAGTATAATATAAAAATACAAAATAATACAATAAAATGTAGAAGTTTGAGTGCAAATATATATATAAATATATGTACATATATGTATACATATATGTGTATATATCTGTATATACAGGTACAGATTGCCGTGTCCTCAGTTGCTTGGTAGCAGCAGACACTAATAACGCACCAGAAAAATTCCACATGTTGCACCGGCAATATTGCACACAATAGAAACTATTACGCTTATCAGTCCTTGGTGTTAGGATGTGTGTGTTTGTTTGTGTGTGTGTGTGTGTGTGTGTGTGTGTGGTCAACTGCAAGGTGTTATACACGCACAGGGCAGAAGAATGTTCATCCAGGACCACACACATGACCTGTCGGAGATAGAGAATCAGCCGTGGGCTCACTGTTTTTCATTTCCTTTTGTATTGCAGATTTTTAGTACATCCACATGCTGCAGTGCTCTCAGTGTCTCCATTGTGAGGAACGGCATTTTCCTTTTTTGTATGTATGAGAGGTCAGTGCAAATCAGAATGACTCTCCATTTATAACCAGACCCACTCAGTGTCCCGTTTTCATTTATTAAACAAAATGTTTCCCACTGACACATTTTTCCGTTCTTTTTCTTCTCCTTCTCGGTCTACTAACACTGGCCCTGATCTGGTGGAAATGTGCAGCTGAAAAAAGAGACAGAGGAACTAAAAGGTTTCTTAATTTTCCTCATCCCAGCAGACTGCATCCTGCTCACTTCAATAAGGACGTCTTTGTGTGCTGAGCTCCATCTCCTCTTTGAACAGGGTCATTGATATGCTGAGCATTCAATCACATAGGTAATGCCAGCCTATCTGCGCCAGCTTCCCCTCAAAAGTGTCCGTTCCACTGAAATGTAATTTTAGATTCTGCCTCTAGCAGCAACTTAGACTCTAGCAGAGTTTCTTTTTACTAGAAAGGACTTTGCAGTGAAATCAGTTAATATCAGTTCACTGAACTGCCCCTATACATTAAAACAAATTAATTCAGTTATTGAATTACTTTTACAAGACTCAAAATGTGTCACCTGCAGTACTATATGAAGGGTTGCATTTAATAAGATAAGGGTTTTGGCCCACTTTGTTTTTATTTTATCATTCTTTTGTTAATTTTGTCATAAAGAAACACTAATACCAAAAATGTGTGGTGTGCCATTAAAAGCATACAGGCTTTTTACATTTGTGAAGGACACAGTAGAGCTACTTGGTCATTTTATGTATAAGTGTTACAAAGACACCTGCTGGTGTAGTAGAGGTAGTGATTTATATCAACACGATGATCCCATACTCTGTGTATGTGTCGGTGTTACACCAATAGGGGGCAGTGCTGCACTGCTAATCATGTGAATCATGTACCAAAACACATTTATCCATAAGGTCTTTGATTTGAAATCTGTTATCCTTACTAATACATTGATTAAAATATATATAAAACTACACAGCAACCACTGCAGGCATTAAAAATCACAGAGGATTAAAATGTAATGAAACATTAATAAAGGATCTTAGTACAGGAGCTTTTCACCATTACGGCATTCTTCATTTAAATACAAAACACAGTGAAAACATGATAAACAAAACAATTAAACCACACAACAGGCTAAAGACAGGTGTATTTTCTGTTACATGCTCTCTATACCTCAACCTGTTAACACATTTCGAAATAACCGAACTTTTTAAATTCAGCTTAGATGGGCTGCAGTTTAGTCCTATGGAAAGTTTCCTTCATAACAAAGCTGCAGGATATGAAAGGCTTCTACTATTTTTTGCAAAAACTGATAATTATGAAATTTTTTTTAATTATTAAAGATTATGACTCGAGTTGGTGCAGTTTTTGCCATCATTGGTTGTGGGTGGAATTTGATGATTATTGTCTGGTTACACATGATTTTTTTTTTTTTTGCAGTTGTTGACTTATAATGCTTGTTTGCCTCATTACATCTATAAACATGCAGCTGTCCTCATCAGGTAAAGGCAAAGAGAGCATGTGAACTATGTCTTTATTGGCAATGATGCAGGAATTATAGGAATCTGCTGCCGATGGACGGAATTAAACATTAATAACAGTGTGCCAGACACATGGCCCTTCTACTCTTACACTCACTGCGTCGGGAGATTTACGAGTTTGCATTTTGAGCATCATATGTATGAAGTGAATGTTTTCATTTTGAATCTGCTGTCAGATGAAAAATCATCCACACTGGAAACGGTCGGAGCAAAATGTTCCATTTCGTGTGAAAACCATTTTCCAGAGGATAAGCAAGGAGCGAGCAGGGTTCATTGTTACGTTCTTTCCTGACAATGGAAAATAAGCAAACGTTAAAAGTGTGAGGACCAGAAAGCACATTTCACACGGTTGAGGAACACAATCTCTCCCTTCTGTTTTAAGCCAAATGGACCCGTTTCACTTCTCATATTGGTCGCCATGCCTTTCTGGCAATTATGGTTGATTAATGAGACGCTAAAGAACACTTTCTTCCAGCAAGCCTAAAGCAAACCATGGACCTGTACAAAAGCCATTTCCTCTCATGCACCAGCGATGTCTCCTCCTCCTCCTTTGTCGATGACCAGGATCTCCGACTCAGACGTTCACAATATAGGCCTTTCTTAACCCTTGCACAACACAGCTCATCAGAGTTGGCTTATCAGAGCGTATAGGGAAGCCAAGGCGAAAAAGGGTGTAGACAACTGCTCTCAAAAATAGAGGCACTAAAATGGTTTTATTGGCGTGAACCACTCTAAAGCATTCTTCAAAGAACCATTTTTGGAAATGAGAAGTGTGAGTGTAAAGAACCTTTTTTTTGAAGTTCAAACTACCTCCTTTAACTGTTTTAAATCATTTAAGTTACATCCAAGCCAAGAACCATTTGGGAACCTTCAGTGTCATTTCAACAAGTCCCTGAGTTTTTAGCATGAATCAAATTCTAACCTATATTCCAGAAGAAATATTTATTATTTGTATTTGTGGCTGCAGTGACTTACAGATGTACTTCATTCACAGTTTTGGGTACAAAATAAAGCATGAACAGGTTTAGCTTGAAGGAACCAGTATCAGACATGTAAATACTAATGACAGTACGAGAATAAGAAGGGCACACATTTTGTCCCTTTGTGTTGTCAGCACTCATCAGCGCTCAAACATTTAAACTGCTTTTGGGTCAAAATTGTTTCAGTGTGTGCTTTTAACAAGAGTTTGGAAGAGAAAAATCATCACCTGGGCAAAACCGGTTCTTCATACCGAAGGAAGATTCTTTGATGAACATGAAGCAGAGTGTTGAAGCTAAATATAACCAAAGCCATGTGTATACTGACAGGAACGGCGAGAAATAAAAGTTTAAATTCGAAAGATAGTAAGGTGCCTGAAAACGCCAGGAATAATATTTTGAGTTACTAAGTGTGACAATTTCATAAAAACAGACTGCTCCTCTTTTTTTTGGATTTGACCTGATCACTCAGGAACAGATCAAGTGAAGTGAACTTGCACATTCTCCATATCCAAAGCTTTCCCATTCAGAAGTGACCATGCCTATAGGTCCTGACTATAAATAGGAGAGACGTGAACGGGTCACTGGGTGGTTGAAGGGGTCTGCGACGTGTCTGGCTCCAGACCGCCAGTCGATCCTATACTCAGCTGTTTACTCACAGCTTGGGGTCTTCCTGTGAACCTTCCCCCTACTGAAGCTCCACTCACCACTGGTCTCCCACCACGGTTCCTCTTGCCCTCTGGACCACTTTGGGGCCATCTGCATGTACTATTCACTCTCCTGCTGCACTGCTAAGCTTCACTTGAATGTTTTTAGCATGAAGCAAATTCTAACCTACATTATAGAAGCTATCAGCGGTATTTGTATTTGTGGCTGCAGTAGCTTACATCACATTACATTACATTAATTTGGCAGAATTTTTATCCAAAGCAATTTACAATACGAGGAAATACTCAAGTTTCAGGACCAGAGAGGACAGTTCTAAGTGTTAAAATCATTATGTAGGAGTAGTGCGAGAAGATACTTACAAACGTACTTGATTCACAGTTTTTGATACAAAGTAAACAGGTCAGTTTTTTAGGAAAACAGTATCGGCCATGTAAGTACTGATGCCAGTATGAGACTAAAAAGGCCACGTATGTTGTCCCCTTTTTGTGTTGTCAGCGCTCATACTGAATTTTGAATGTTTAACAATGAATAATCTATCATTGTTTTTTTCCTCATGGAATGTTCTTTTGTATGTTCCAGTATCTCTTTGCCTCGGTTGAATCTTCCCTGTAAACTTTCCCCAGTTGTATCTTTACAAGGGTGTATACAAAATGTACTGCTTCTCTCAAAGACTGCATACCTTCTCAAATTTCTGGATAAGGTAACTCACCCATGCATTGTTTTCAGGAATCATACAATGCTGTTTGACTGTTATTATGGCTTGACAAACACACAAATACAAGACACCATTAAAGAAAATAAACAGTCCAAAGGTCCTTGGAGTGCAGCAGATGTAGAGACAGCCAGCAGTAAACATTCAGTTAATGCTGACACCGCTTCTGAACAATGGAAGGTCTAAGTTTACTGCTCTCTGCTGCAATAGAGCCATCGCATTGTCCACATAACCAGGTGAGTTATCTTCTACCATTGTGGGAACGTGAATGGAAACAGCCGGGACACCCTGCCCAAGTCACGTCCGTAGCGCAGAGTGCAAAGGGTCAGTGATAACATCTCCTGAGTGCTTAGTTTTACTAAGGCCCAAATAGCCAGCAGACAATAGGCTGACCCTCAAAGGTTGGGGTCCAGCCATTCTGACGGCATATGCTCAAACTTAGTGCACGTTGTTGCATGTCTTCACACTACACTGATGACTTACAGACAAAGACTTCTTTTGCATCTGGGTGGTCAACAGCTAACACAGCGCTGGACTTAGTACTCAGAGTAATTATCTGAGCACTCACCTGCAATTGGTGCATTTAGAAGGTAATAGATGAAAGAGTGCATTCTTCACAGGAACACAGGAACTTTTCATAGTAAAGATATATACTCACAAAGTACCAGTCAAAAGTCTTTGCACACCACAGGTTTTACCTCTTATCCATTTATTTCATGGACTGCAGATTTTTATTCTTGTTAAACAGGCAGTCCCATCCCACTGGCTGTCACTTATCTCATTAAATGTCATTAAATGTGATCTACATTATAATCATAATTATATTAGGTGGCTTTGTATAAGTCAGTAGTGATGAATAAAAGTATGACATTTCCTGGCTACTAAAGGTATGAACATGCTGTAAATGCATTTGTTGGCAAAGCATGTATTTTTAATAAATATTAAGTGAGTAACATGCAAATGTAGCAAATCTCAGTGGGTGAAAAAGTATAGTGTAGGAAGGATGCATAGCACAATTAAAGACAGTGCTGTGTCCCATAGCATTACAACATCATATCTGTCAATGTCTACACACGGGTCTCTTGACCTTACCCTCTGCGGTCAAATGCATCTTCTTAACCTCTTCTCCAGAGTCATAATCCTTTCGTTAATGTGTTTATTGTAGCAGTGCTGTGTGCAGGAGTGAGAGAAAGAGTAAAATAGAGAAACTGTGAACAGATCGATTTTAATTTCTCTTTTTCTTTTTAATTAATATCAACACACTTCTTCCCACTTGAAAAAATGTATTGCCGGCAGTAAGACGACCTCTGTTATAATTCCAAAATTTATCATCATTAATTTCAAATGCATTGTTAGTTTTTGCGCAGGTGTACTTATGTGTTCATGGTAAATGATTGTCTTGGGATCTGCATGTTTTTAACACCACGGAGATGGAATGAGTTAAGAATTACTTTGAATAATCATTATGAAATAAAAACATCAGGGTATAGACCAGTCCCTAAGAACAGTTGCAGATAATTGGGACTGACATCCCTGACCCCTGCGTTATTGCTCTCTTAAGAGTTTGTGGAACAGACAATCTGAGAGCTGCACATAACGTCAAATCCCCCACAGACAAAGCCCAAATCAGCCACAGCTGTGTGCAGGACACCAAGGTCACACCTAGAGGGCTAGAGTTCAGCATTGTGACGTGGGTCTCATTCATATTGTAGTGAACTGTTCTTTCACACACACACACACACACACACACACACACACACACACACACACACACACACACACACACACACGCACTTGTTGCAACACATTTTGTATTATATTGTGCTAAATACAGAACCATATAAAAGAAAAATAAATTTAAAACCATCTGAGTTAAGCTGAGCAGTATATGCTTTTAAAAGCTAATGTTAGAATGTATTCAAATAATGTTAATACAGCAAATAGTGATATGTTTTTGCTTAATCATTCCCAGACCTCTCCTGGTTCAGTTCAGTCAATACTTCATTAGATTAAATCAGGTGAGCTGCTGATGGAATTTCACAAATTCATGCAAAGGCCAGAGGCACTGGGGTGAAATCTGGAACCAGACTTGTGTTCTAACCAGCTCACAAAACTTCAAGCACTTCTTACAAACAAAACAAAGTCTGATATTATTTAATGCTTTTTTATTTGTTTGCATTTTTTCTAATGCTAACTTGGGTATTTGCTGGCAGAAGGTTACCGTTACTGTTTAGATAAATGGCTTCAAAGACTTTTGCACATTACTGTAAACTAATTAAACCATGACTTATATATATCCTATATATTAAGTGTTTCTTTAAACTTAAACTCTTCATTAATAAACATGGTTCTAGAAAGAACCATTCTTTCTAAGTGTAGCACGTGAAGGTTTGAAGCTTTATCTGGCAGGAGGGTTCACGTACTGCTTACAGAGACATTGTGACAGAGCCCCCTCCTTAATATGTTGCTCCAGGCATGGCCCATTGAGTGCCATGACCAGTGTCCAGAAGACAGGGCAGTCCATCAAAGAGGCACAGAGCTGGGCAGTACCAGCAACAGTGGTAGGAGTGGACAGAACCACAGACAGCAAGGTTACAGCCTGGACTGGCAGCAGGGCCCAATTTAAGGACCAGGTCAGGTGAGCTAGCAGCAGAGGCAGAGGAAACTGGCCCAGTAAGCTGAGCAGGGCACTGGGATGCTGGAACTGGAGGAGCTGCCAAAGGGGCCAGGTAGGCTCGGGCTCTTCACTAAACTGAGAAGAGAGAGGCACAAATAGGGGTGGTAATCAGTCTTAGGAATGAGATACAGGTGTGTGCTCATGAATGGGTGAAGCCAGGGCAGAGCCAGAGCTCCAATCTCAGATGGCAGAGTCCATGTGGACTTAGAAAAGAGAAAGAGACAGAAATAAATCCAAAGTGTGTCTTATATGGCATCACTCCAAAGAACCATTTTTACCATTTTCACCGTTTTTATAAGAGTGTAAGAGTGTTGTTTGAAAGTGGACGCACAGATTTTTCAGGTCTCAGATGTGTCCACTTGAGCTGTATACTTTTTTCCACAAGAACAGGAATATATGCATAGTTTAACACACTTACATAATTATTAATGCAAATATAAATATGCATGCTTTCCTAAGCTCAGTTTCATGTGACCACAAAATGCAGGAATTTTCTCAAATTAATGTCAAGCATTCAGTAAATGTAAGTAAAAATGTTATATACATTGAAATGAAATAACTTACTACAGTATTTAATTGATCCAGCACTTTCCCTGAGGGAACAGAACTTTTTCATATGGTCCTGTATGAACTATGGAGGCCTTGTTGTGTAAGGATGCTGAACACACGCTCGCTCTAGAGAAGGACAGACACTGGCAGGCGGCACAGGGCCACTCATTGACTGCACCATGAGCTTTTCGCTGCTCACCAACAGGACTCAGAGAGGAAATCTGGGATTTCTGTTGGCTTGGGAGAGTAAAAAGGGCTTTAACCACCAGGAGCTGGCAGTAGGCCTGAAAAGCCACCGTCAATGCACATAGCGCCCCTTTCACTGAAAGGCCCATGCATCCCAGCTCATCTACTCACTATAACCCAGCAGCACTCAGGACGCTCATGTGGGACATGCAGTTGTGGAATTGAGCTGGTTTCCCAGATACAAATTAAGGCTATTTCCTGGACCAAAAAGAGTATCTAATAGAGATTCACCATTGGCACTGCAATTTAGATTTAATATAATACTACTAATAAAATATATTTAAATATACTAAGACTACTACTGCTGCTGCTACTATGAAAACTACTACTAATAATGATGATTAACTTTAGTAACCATGAGAGACAGTGAGTTTGTGTCTGCTAGAGAGTCCCTAGAATTATAGGGGTTAAAGTTTAATATGCATATTTTTAAAGTAAACACTTCATTAAAAAGATCTACCTGGTACTAGTGACCCAGAGTTGTTTTTGACTTTTTCATTTGTAGCTTGTCTTTGACTTGCTTTTCTCTGACCTGCTACTTGCCTTAAGCTACTTGACTTTGACACTGACATGAACAATTTGACTAAAATTTGAATATACCAGAAAGAATGCTAGGGCTGGGTGTTATTACCAAAAATATATTCATTTCGAAATTTGCATAGGCAGACTGGAAAAGGTTCTTTATGAATGTTCTTGAGCACATTTTGAACATCTGTTATATCTATATGGTGGGGAAAATGATGATGATTATCACCAGTTTATTCCCTAGCCTAAATTTGTGCTATATACTTCAACTTTAAATGACTAAAGTTTCTACAGTGTCTTGTGATTCATACATTTGGCTACAGAGTGGCAGAGGAGAGAAAAGAAAGCTTGTGTTAATGAAGATTCACTCATTTCTTTCTCCTGCATCACCTTTTAGAGAACCAAGGTGAACATAAGTATGTCATCAGAAGTGCTGAAGATAAAAGAGAAGCTAGAGGTCTCAGGTTGCTGAGGTTGCTAAGAAGAGAACTATAAAAGAAATTCAGACACTTTTCCAATAATTCTTATAATGAACTCTTTTCTGATAATATCAGCTAAAACTGGGATAAGAAGAATGATTCAAAATGTAAAGTCCATCATTTGAGCAAAGAGAGAAAATCCAAGGGTTGAGCTTTGCAGAAACTCATACTGATTTCAAACAAGACTTAACTAGGCTAGCTCTTGGAGAGTTGGAGGACATTAAGAGGAGGTTTAATTAGCAGATTTCTTTGTTATGTGAACTGTCCAAGTATAATCATAGCAAGTGTTTTTTAAGACTTCAGTAGCTTGTCATGGACCTTAGACCCAGGGGCGTCAGAAGCATTTTTAATGTGAGAGGGACGCATCGGTTTATGCGTGGGCACAGAGTTTGGGGGTGGGGGCGGGGTTTGGGTGGGTGGGTTTATGGGTTGCTGTGTACGTGCAAAGTCTCGGTCCTTTTGGGGGGCGGGGGCAAACCCGGAGCGTATTTCCAGTGGTATGTGTATTCTATTATTGATTGTGGAATGGATTCTTTTGCGAAACAGCACTGGGTGAACTAATATTTTATGTTAAATGTGGATGGGTCCAAACAAATAATTGAATGGCGGTGACGCCCATGCTTAGACCCACCTTTTAGGTTGCTATGACTAAACCTCAACTACAGCACTGGCTTGTACTCACTAGACCTCATGGACTATACAGGTCCCACTTATAGAGGTTCCCCACCTTATACACAGGTCTATTAGCAATTACTCTGTGCAATTAATCAGCCCCATCTACACCATTCCTCATTGATCAGTTTCTGAACATAAGACCCCTCTTGGACGGATGATATTTAGATACTGGCCTTTCTCCGCACAGCTGTAACACTTACGTGTTATTTTCTCACGGTAGTGTGTGGGGGTCTATCAGGCATAGTGGTGTGTTCTTTTTATAAAGTGGGGTTTTTACACACGTCGATTATAGATTATGAGTGGTCCACCACCCGAGAATATCCAGCCAGGAATGGCTTTGAGGTCAGAAACTTACCATTGATGAAAGACTAGATGACTTCTAACACAAAAAATGGGGGACTAGGCTACACAGTGTCAAACTATACAACTGCAAGATGGAGCTGCAAGGTTAGTGTTTATAATAATGTGGCTGGTGATTGTATATATAGATCACAGAATGATTGTCAATTTTTTGTATATTTACAACTGCAATTCTGTGAGATTCAGGGTGGTTTCCTCTGAGAACCTTTTGCTTCCGCAAAGCTAAGTGTGGTAATTGTTGTGTATTTCTGGCTTTTAGCTCTCATCGGTATTTTTGGCCAGAGGACTGGAACTGCAGAGTCCTATTTGAAATCACTGAAGCCAAAAGCTCTCTGTTGTGCAGCTGACTGGCTTTCGTTACTTTCCCCAGACTTCACTCTCATCTACAGGTGATTCCTCATCTTTTCCACTGAGGTAAATGAGCTCTGCATGTGCTTGGCCAGGCTGCTCAGCTCCATTCAGCTCCATTCCCCTCTGAATTAATAATGTCCTATCATTAGGGGCTCTAGACACAACCGTCAATCCGTTCCCCCCCGCAGATGTCCAGCCCACCCTCCTCCTCCTCACTGACCTCACTGCTGATGAATTAGTAATGATGCCCAACTGTTCAGAGATTAGCCTGAGTGAGAGACAGAAACAGAGAGAGAGAGAGAGAGAGAGAGAGAGTGTCAGTTTGTATGTCAAATAACGCCATTGGCTCATTTGAAAGTAAACATATATGTTATTGTGTGAACTTGTATGTTGTTGGAGTTACGGTTGCTTACTATTGTTTTTTTGTCTTGAATAATCTGTTTTCTGAATAATAATTTACTGTATATTTCATGGCTGTCGCAATTATTCACTCAGAAACATCCACATTTATATTCTTGATTAACTGATTTAGTGATTATTTTGCAGTTTGAATGATGAACGGGGAGCGTGCAGATTATGAAGCCATGCTTCTCCCAAAAGGGGGATCTATTAGTACTCAGATTTATTTTTGCTGTCACTGAAAAAGGGTAAACCCACACCAGCAGGATCACATCAATATACATATGGTTGTAGTTACAAATCACAATTTCGCAGTAATAAATGATGCGTATTTGAAAACTAGATTAATCATCAAAATAATCACTAGATTGCTCCGTTACAAATACAGTTAATACTAGCAGCTTGTAACTTGTAATCAAGTTATCCTGTGGGGTGTGGAGCAAAACATTCGTGATCAGGTTGCCTGTTATGGCTGCATTTCTTTGAGCTCTGGAAGGTGTTCTGCTTTGGCGAAGAATAAATTATATCAGTTCTGGGAAGTGGATCTTGTGCAAACAAACAGAAATGTGCTAATGGTTGTATTTTTTTCACACCCAGCAAAGTCCTCTAGTGTGTGCTGCATGGGTGAGCTTTGATTAACAGTCGGTGGTCATTTAGTGCCAAGCCCACATGAATACAAGAGCGGTCTTGTGTTAAAGTAGTAGACCACAGAGTATTCTCAGGTGTAACTGAATAGCAATTACAACAGGGCTGTGTCAATGAGCCATGTGTCAGGATGCATTTTCTGTTAGCCCTATCGAATGAACAGGACGGCCCGTGATGTGTAGAAAGTATGATTTAGAAGGAGAGAAAAAGATAACAGAGGGGATATGGTATTTGCCGAGACGTGATGTTATGAAGACGCATTGTGAGAGAAAAGGCAGAGGGGCTGGCGAAGGAGGCCGCAGCGAGCCAAAGCTCTGGGCTTTGATCTCGGCTCATCACGGCCTGTTCCACCAGCCCCCATCTGGACTCACTTTTCTCAGGTCTGTTTTGCATCTCCCTCTCTCTTATTTATAGCCCCAAGAGCGGTTGTAAAACAAGTCCTTCTCAAACGCTGTTCCTGCTCTCCAGTGCACGCAGTGACGGAGGGCCAGAGCGCTTTCTGCCTGCCATTCAGCCAAGTTTTTTCAGCAGAATTTACAGCTCTGTTTTTGAAGATTGCCACAAACACAATCATAAACCTGAAAACTTCACAGCCGCAAACACTGCACTTGTCACAAACAGCAAAGAGCAACATATCGTAGCTGTTTGATGTCCAGAATGAAAACATGTGAGAGGAGCACCATGCCACACACATACCCAGAAAGAGCAGAATCTGTAGTAAAGGCAAGTGCGTGATTTAGCTCAATGCTAATAGAGGTACATAACCTTTCATTACTTGTTAGCTACTCTGGCTTCCTAGCTCCTTCGCAAACCTAAAAAAAAACTGGCCAGCCACGTTTGTGGAAAAGAGGAAAACCGAATATATTTTATTTTTGCTTTAAAGAGGAATTCAAAAATGCTCTGTGTGATTAAACATTAAGAAGTTCTGAGCAGTTTGATGTGAAATGATCCAGTATAGAAAAACTTCAACAAGTCAGAATTGTTCCCAGCAGTGGTGATAGGAACCAGACATCCAAAGTGTTTAAAGCCTCTAAAGCTACTTCGCAGAAAGTTATTGTAATGAGCTTTTGGCTTAGAATGTATTTTTATAAACACATTCATGCCAGGGAGGTACATGCGGGGCATTGTAAGTTACAACAGGCAAAACTTAATGAAAAACACTTTGAGAATTATATCCTTTTAAGCATGATCAGCAACACTTATGAAATCTCAGAAGACACATGCTGGTTCACTCATCATTTTGTACAGTAAATAAAATGGCATCTGTGTTGTAGGCTTTGTGATTCCTTGTTCCTATCACCACCAACACAAAGAGTTTCTAAAGAACATTTCACATCAAATCACGCTGGCTGACTCACATTTTGAAAGATCACTGGACCCCTTTAAGGTCAAAATTTAAAGGCAGAAACTTGTGTATTAATGGGACACCGCTTGCCTGCTTTTGCTAGAAATTGAGAAATAAAGATTAATATAGATGTTGAGCACTTAGGCTTGATTGATATTGCATGTGCGCAGTATTATGAGGCTTTGCCCTACTAATGCACTAACAATTTTCTGCACGGTCTATTAAGCAGACATATGTTCCATTGGAGACTTCATAATTATTCATAATATATGGGAGAATGGATGTACGTAAATGAAACAAGCATATACATAATGAATTTGGCGGTCCCTCTCTGGAGCCTGGCCTTTATGTTTGACCAATGTCCTGTAACCATTTCCCCATTCATTTATTTTTGTTTCCTCCCTTAGCTACAGACAAAGGGTAGGCGTCCCTCCCCTGGCCTCCACAGCCTCTGGGGTTTGGGGGGGGGGGTGTTTTCAGTGCAAACAGAGACACATACAGGTGGAGTTATCTTTGTCTGAACCCCTGCTCTGTCCCCACTAACCCCCCACAATTAGGCAAACTCTAGCGGTCAGCCTGGGAGCCATGAAGGACTGACCTACAATAAATATCCCCCTTTAACTCTCCAGTCAGGGTGGTTTTACCTTGTTATTGCCACTGATAGAAAAGCAACAGGACGGTGGGAGGTGTAGGCAATCTATAGGGTGGCATTGACTTCAAAGGGCAGATAAACATGGCTTTGTTGTTATTAGATGAATGAAAAATATTAAACATTCAATAAAACATAAGATATTTTCCACTGAGTAACAGCATGTGGTGATTTATTGAGTTTTGGATATTAAATATAATGTATGCTTGCAAGGCGCCTTTTTCCAGCACCTCCCATGGATCTGTGAGAAAACTTTACGGCTTTAGAGATTTTACAACACCATGAGACATCTCTAATTTTCATATCTGAACTCGTTTTAGGAGAAAGAAAGATCGTTCTAAACTTTCAAGGGACGTTAATGTAATTAGGTTTTACTCCAAATAATGTTCAGTAATTTCTATTGGTCCTGACAAATCAGAATATATATATATATATATATATATATATATATATATAATTTTTATATATATAATTTTTAAATATATTTTTT